>AYEL01066748.1:0-100111 GCA_000484575.1 Olivierus martensii | reverse complement strand
GTAGATTCATAGATCTTTGTCCATATGCCGTTTAGAACTTTATAGGAGTAACCATGCTTTAAGCCAGTTTCAATAATAAAATCACGTTCTTTAATTTTATCTTGCCATTTGGTAATGTGCGTGCACACCCTATAAAATAATGACCTAAAGGCAGCCAGCTTATTATTATTGAAACTGGCTTAAAGCATGGTTACTCCTATAAAGTTCTAAACGGCATATGGACAAAGATCTATGAATCTACCGTTATGGCTAATAGTAACATGCTCAATTTACTGCCCCTTAATGACACACGGCCCTTTACACATTTAACTTATGATACGAATATTTACAAAACTCTCAAGAAGGTTTTAAAAAATAGCAACCATAGAATAGCATGGAAGAGAAGACATACTATTTTTGACAATTTGAGAAATGGGAAGGATAAAATCCCAATGTATAGAAAGGCAGGTGTCTATTCGATCCCCGTTTCCTTCAAGGATGAAGGCTGCACCCGCCATTACATAGGAAGTACTACCCGTAACCTATCAAAAAGGTTAAATGAACATAAAGCTGATATACACAACGCTAGGCTCAACACAACTCTCGCAATCAAAGTATATGAGTCGGACGTCGATATACAGTGGAATAACGTGGAACTGTTGAAACCTACCCATGACGCAAGAGGCTTAACCACTCTCGAGTCAATACATATAGAACGAAGAAGAACGGGCGACCAACTCATTAACGACAGCGGCCCAGTTGAACTCCCTCCCTCCTGGAAATGGTGCGCCCATAATATGATATGAACTTTTTTATGAACTATGACATCGATATATATATTTTGTATAATTTTATAAAACAATGCAGGACATAGTTTGCTGCAGATTTTGATCAAGTACTCCTACTTGTAGATAATTTTACTATGTTCTTCTTATACGTATCTACTTATTTTTATTATTCATATTATATATAATCTTATTATTTATCTTTTACTATATCATACAATGTAATTATTTATACTATTTTACTCTTTATGTTATTTACTATACGTTATTATCTATCTCTTAATATTAATATGTTATTATTGTTATCTATATTACTCTTGTTATATCCGCATAATTATACGTCATATAATTTATAAATTTTGTGCTATTGTTCTAGAACTTAAATGTTCTATTCAAATAACGTTTAACTATTCTGGAATGTTCCGTTTAAATTTTATGCTTATTGTATGGTACTGAAGAGGGGCAATTATTGCCCGAAAACGTTATACCAATTAAAAACTTATTCTTGCTATTTAGTGCTGTTTTATTTACTTATTTTGGAACCACTACTATATAATATAAAAAGGCACGGCATTCTCCAAAAATGTTAGCTTTAGTTATTAAAGAAATCAATTTCTTCACTTTAATATGAAATACTCTTACAATAATGTCATGTCTGTTGTGGAATTATATCACTCAGAAAAATATTTATAGTGATTTCACTCCATTTTGGATTTGTCATAAATGTTATAAATAGTTTATTAAAAACTCCAATATTAAAAAATTTTATTAACGTTATTAAAAACTCCAATAGTAATCCAATTATATTGGTCAGCTAATATGTCACATGGTCAAATATCATTAATCTTCCATCTTGGATTTTATATCAAGTAATTTACTCTAATTACATTATATAAAATCAGTTTCTAATAATCAATACCTGTCTTTAAACCTTTCTGCATAAATCCTTTAACAAACAAAAGTTATTTATTGAGTTGTTCAGAAAGTAATTTCGTTTTTTCCGATGAGTGGCGTTAGTTGTATTTTTACCCGCCAATTTCATTCTAAGCCTTTATTGTCATTATAAGTTTTGATAGCTGACATTTCAAGGTTTATTAATAAAAATAAATGTTTTTGATTCCGTGCAATTGATTTTTTTTTTGTGTCATATCAAAAATAGAAAACAAACAGGAGCATTTTCGGCAGACTTTGCTTTTTTATTACTGAAAAGATAAGAATGCTGTTCAAGCAAGAAAAAATTTGTGTGAAGTGTAAGCTGATGAAGACAAAATAAAGGCATTGATTGAAGCAAACCTCCGAATAACAACACGAGAAATTGCTACAAGATTGAATTTGTCAAACTTGACCATTCGTGACCATATGAAATGACTTGGTTTCATTTCAAAGCTCGATATATGGGTTCCACATGTTCTCAAGGAAAGAGATTTGCTCCATCGCATTGACATGTGA
Organism: Olivierus martensii; assembly: GCA_000484575.1. Taxonomy (NCBI): domain Eukaryota; kingdom Metazoa; phylum Arthropoda; class Arachnida; order Scorpiones; family Buthidae; genus Olivierus; species Olivierus martensii. Next base: position 97,898 of record AYEL01066748.1, on the reverse strand, counting down.
TTTACTGCTCAAACATCAACAAAATGATCTGTTTCTGAAGCAAATCATAACTGGCAATGAAAAATTGATTGTTTACAACAATGTTGAATGCAAGAGATCATGGAGCAGAAGAGATGAACCAGCTCAAAGCACTTTGAAAGTCAATATTCATCAAAAAAAAAAAAAGTGATGCTCTCTGTTTGGTAATTTCACAAGGGAATTATTTTTTTTGAACTTCTACCAGACAATTCCACAATTAATTCACAAGTGTACTGCCATCAATTCGACAAATTGAGTGATTCCATCAAACAGAAGAGGCCAAAATTGATTAACAGAAAAGGTGTAGTATTTCACCAATGTAATGCCAAACTCATTGAAGTTTTGATGACTTGCCAGAAGCTGTTACAGCTTGGATGGGATGTGTTACCGCACCCACCATATTCAGCAGATTTGGCACCCTCCGATTATCATTTAATTCCAGTCTTTGCAAAATTCTTTAAACGGCAAAACATTTAGTTCAAATGAGGATGTCAAAAATCACTTGGTTCAGAGTTTTTTCCAAGCAAAGATCAAAAGTTCTACAAGCATGGAATCATCTTACTACCAAAAAGATGGCAACATATGTTTGACCAAAATAGTGAATATATAATTTGAATAAAATATATATATATACTATAAAAAAATTGTCATTCATTTTCATAAAGAAATGAAATTACTTTCCGAACAACCAATACAAAAATCTATTCAGCCGTTCCTGCATTATGAGTGTACACATGCATGCAAGCATTTCAGAAATGTTGCACATCTTAACATTAAAACAAAATTTCTTCAGACCATTGATAAATGCAACTGTTTGAAAACAGAACTTTGTAAAAATATTAGTATGGCAAATTCTACTGTATCCATGATGATAAAAAATCAAAATATTATTATTATAAAAAAAAGGGAAATTATATCTGTTAATAATTGTTTAATGTTAGATAATGCGCATTGCTTCTTAGATACTTATTCAAATAAAGAATTGTTTGAACATATTGATAAATTAGAACATTTATAGAATGTAAACAATTGGAAAAAGTGCACAGAAAAATTATTGATTTATTCAGTTACAATTACATGAATAAAAGTTTTAATAAAATGTAGTTGTGTTACTTTTCCAAACATTTTTATCTTTGAAACACCATTTTTTAAATACAGCACCCAAATATTGACAGAATATTAAATCGTGTGATTTATCTGAAATGGTGATTGAAAATATGATTTTTTTTTTATTATATTTATTTTCATTAATCTTTGTATTGTACAATTGCTAAAACAGTTATAGTAGATAAATTATGCCTTGTTCTTTTTCAAGAAGTTTCATTTAAAAATGCTTCAACAATTACTATTAAACAAGAAAAGAAATCATATACCATATTATATTATACAGATATATCTGCTATAAAGTAATAATTGTGATCAGGAAAACTTGAGTGTCAATTGAAAATATGTTAAATCAGTACAGAAGTTAATTACATTATAAAGACTTAGATAATGCACCCAATAAATTATTATTTGTGAATGTATTTAAATATGGACAATCACCCACATCCGTGTATTTTTAATAATATAATTGAGAAGAAATAGGTATTTTTTATAATTAAATAATGCAGATCATGCTGCTTCCATAAGATGCGCTAATAGTGTGAAGGGGAGCAGTGTATCCAATTTATGTATTTCGATTATATTGGTACCTAATATCTAAATCCCAAAAAATATTAAATTGTGCAGTCATACATATTCACATATTGTGAACAAAAATATCAAAAGAATCAGAAAGATAGTGATTTTATTTTTAGAACGAAACAACCAGGATTGCACAACTGGCGTGAAAGTGTAATTGAAATGTGTGTGACCCAGCTAGTGTCCGGTCATCTTGAAATTTTTTATTTTTTTTTTCCCATGTATAATCCGAATCCTTTTTTCAGAAAAAAATCATTGGCTTATACTCAAATTATTATATACTGAATATAATATGTTAAAATTGAAATATTAATTTTTATTTAAAATATGCAAAATTTCTTATTTATTTTTAATAAATTCGTAACTGTGTATGAATAAAGGGTTTTTAACAATGCTCATACAGCCGTATTCATCATGGCGAATTAATTTAATTCTCAAACCAAGATCATTCCTATTTTTCGTATTTGTCACAACAAATTTCGTGAATTAATCTTCAACTACCAGGGTTATTTAACTCGCTTCTATCGGGGAGGGGTTAAATAACCTCTCGCAGTTGGAGATTAATTCACGGAATTTGTTGTGGCGAGTACGAAAAATAGGAGTGATATTGATCTGAGAATTAATTCGCCATGATGAATACGGCAGATAGTGTTAGGAATAAATATAGTTTTCGTAAGCAGCTGGTGCAAACATGTGACAAGAATGCAACATAACCAAGCAGATAATCATAAATATTACGAAAAGTTTTTTTACCGAATCTTATACAGACACTCCTCCAGTTTCAAACTTCATGAGTAACTTTTGCAACTCAGGTTGTTCATATTTCAGGTGCCGCCGTTATTTTGCCCCCAAAAGCACCTAAGTAACTGTATATATTATATTTTATAAAATGTAATCACAATTGGACCAATTAGAAGTTTATTTTACAAATTTGAATGAAAGTTCCAAATATAAGCAAAGGTTTTTTGATGTAATCACTGCCGTGATATGTTAACTGTCTAATTTTACATTATATTGATGGCTAGAGCATTCCGTTATCGTAATGTACAGTATTCTTGAATTTTCTGAAGTTTGACATTGATAAGTTTATGAATGTCATGTACCAACCAAGCTCTCTGAAACTATTTTTCCTTCTCTTGTATATAAGTGTATATGGTAGTACATTCATTATTTGAGTGAATGCATATACGAATGCTGCACGTATGACGATTTCTGTACCGTTGTAATACCAAAAACGAAACTATTTCAGGTTCAACACGCATTGAAGAAAATGGATGCGTCACTGGCCACGTTAAACAAAGCGATTGCCATGGATCCAAAAAATCCATTATGCAAATTTCATAGGGCATCGGTATATTTTTCGTTGGATCGTCACCAAGACGCATTACGAGAACTGGAAGAATTAAAAGAACTGGTACCAAAAGAGTCTCTGGTTTATTTTCTTATCGGAAAGGTAAGCCGAGTTAATTGTATAATTAAATGATAAAAATTATTTCAAACTTAGCAGATTTCTTCCATTAACAGGTACATAAAAAACTGGGTAACACTCACTTAGCATTAATGAATTTCTCTTGGGCCATGGACCTAGATCCCAAAGGTGCTAACAACCAAATTAAAGAGGCAATCGACAAACAGTACACCAACGACGACGAAGAGGTGGTAACACCGCACGAACAAGGCACGTAAATGTGTTTGTCAATTCTGTTAGGATTATAGTTGGTTTAAAAATGGGAGACACGCATCAAATGAAAGCCGTTTCATTGCCAGTTTAATATTAAAATATTTTTGTAAGTAAATGGCACAGTTGTGCTCAGAATTTATTTTAAACAACGCGAAATCCCTGCAGGTCGAAACCCAGAGGGTGCTAACGATCGAAATTGTTTTATTTAAAAGACGAGAATAGAAAAGGAAAAGTATGTATATAGTAAAAGTATATCATCCGCCATCTTAGATTTATATCTTGTCTTTGTTTTGCTATCAGTATATATTTTCTAACAAACAATGTTATATTTTAGTAGTGGATGATGTGGCAAGTGTCAGCTCGGGCCCCGTCGATCACGAATCATCTCACGACAGTTCGGTAGTAGATGTAGAAGATATGCAGTTACAGACAATGGAAAGCGATGAGAGCTTTTGAGACAGAGTCTGGTGGCTTAAATCAGGGCAAAAGAGTTAATTTAACGGAGAAACCAACAAATAATTACATCTTTGTATAAAAAATAAATAAGTTCGGTAATGTTCAGATTTTTCAGAACAGATTAAATGTGTGTCCTTGTAATTAAATGATGTGTAATCTGTAAATTATAATTATAGAATCGAGTGGGTCTAGCTGCCAGACCTTTCCTCTAATCAAACGAATAGGCCAAAAGCAGTGTTTGTGTATCCAGTCATTTCTGTATTATATATAAATATACCTATATATATGCCTATATAGATATATATATATAGTCATATTTTCCAGTCTATTTATTTATTTGTAACGCTATAAAAATGCAGATTAAAAAATAATCGATGTTTGATATGTAGTAGAGAAAATACAAAAAGTCATTCCACCAGGCGGATCGGTCCAACAGGCCATGGGTGTGTGTGTCGAGAAAACTGCCATCAAAATTCCACCAAGCTGTGATGTATTGTTATTCGACATTTTTGCCAGGGAGATATTAAAACCATGGGCCAAAAACAATTGTATATATTGTATGGTTTGATGTAATCTTTGCCAATCTAAAAATATTCATCGTGTCTATAATACATGTACACTGCTCACGGATTATATTGCATTAAAAGAGAGAGAGAATGTTTAAGGTGGAGTCTATATTTCCCCTCCATTCCCTATTATTAAGATTTACAGAAAATATTTTAATTTAAAACCGTTCTTATCATTTGAAATAATAAAGTTTTTACAAAGTTTCCTTTTCCTCTTCTTTTTAAATATGAAAAATTAAAAAACTTGCTCCTTTATACCATAACGGAAACATTAGGTAAGTTTGTTTTTCTTAGATAAATGGTCATCGATACTATAAAATTAAAAATCGTTATTAACACCACCCGTCTCCGATTTATGTATACTCGACTTAAGCAAACTGGATTTTATGTAAAATATTTTCTGTAGCTTTATTTTTTCGAATGTATATATTAGTGCGCGTTATGGCTGCGTTTGTTTTTCTGCATGGTTGGTCCATCTTAAGTAGTATATTACCGGTACCGTGCCCGGAACAGTTTGGTCCCATAAGTACCAAGGTGGTAATGGCCTAGCGCCGAGTGTTTTTAATCCGGAATTTTTATTTAAAAGTTATTTTTCCGAAAAACCACCGAGGGGAGGCTGTCTCATCTACGGTTACGGTACTGTGCCGTGTCTCACTTATGGTGACCTTAGTGCCGTATAAAATGGCCATATTAATTATATACGAAATGATAAAAATTTGATAGGCAATATATTAAAAAATTATCTGGATCCAGTTGAATTTTGTCAAGTCTGGAAATTTTGACAATCTTAGCCATAATTACTTTATTTCCCAGCCGTACAAACCGGATTAGGATTAAATGATGCGTCTTATGTAAAACGTTGGCATAAATTAGTTTTGTTCTGGTACGGTCTGCTGGCAATAGAGTACATAAATTAGTAATCGATACGTGTAAATACAATTGTCTATTCTATTAGAGCTCCTTGAAATACAGGCTGACTCGTCAGCCATTTTGGATTCATCTCAGTAGTTTCAAATTCCGTATATGGCGATACGATCATATAAATTTAACTGGATAATTTTCAAAAATCAATTATTTCTATTCATATATCTTTAAATCATCCTGCTGTTAAATTTATTCGTTTGTTTTTCTGCATGGTTGGTCCATCTTAAGTAGTATATTACCGGTACCGTGCCCGGTAATGGCGGAACAGTTTGGTCCCATAAGTACCAAGGTGGTAATGGCCTAGCGCCGAGTGTTTTTAATCCGGAATTTTTATTTAAAAGTTATTTTTCCGAAAAACCACCGAGGGGAGGCTGTCTCATCTACGGTTACGGTACTGTGCCGTGTCTCACTTATGGTGACCTTAGTGCCGTATAAAATGGCCATATTAATTATATACGAAATGATAAAAATTTGATAGGCAATATATTAAAAAATTATCTGGATCCAGTTGAATTTTGACAATCTTAGCCATAATTACTTTATTTCCCAGCCGTACAAACCGGATTAGGATTAAATGATGCGTCTTATGTAAAACGTTGGCATAAATTAGTTTTGTTCTGGTACGGTCTGCTGGCAATAGAGTACATAAATTAGTAATCGATACGTGTAAATACAATTGTCTATTCTATTAGAGCTCCTTGAAATACAGGCTGACTCGTCAGCCATTTTGGATTCATCTCAGTAGTTTCAAATTCCGTATATGGCGATACGATCATATAAATTTAACTGGATAATTTTCAAAAATCAATTATTTCTATTCATATATCTTTAAATCATCCTGCTGTTAAATTTATTCATCAACAATTACACGAAATAAGATTTAAATTAAAGCAACAAATTAAAATATTTGAATTAAATAGATTATTAAGAAAAAAAATACGCTAATATTCGATGTTATTGAACTATATTTTAAGTGTATAGTGATGGTATACTTATCGCTATTCTGTTGATTTATGTTTCATATTTATATACTATAGATTTATTTTATTACTGAAAAGTAAAACTGACTTAATTTAACTTATAAAAAACGCTTTATTAAATACAGATAGATATTGTAATCAAAACCAATTTTATTTGAAACCATAAAAGAGTATTTTAATAGAGAAACGAAAATTATACAGTACTATTAATTCAGTCTCACTTTTTTATTAGCAGATGCTGAACTATAAGAGGAATTTTCAATCCTTTTCTTTTCGTGATTTTTCATTCCAATTGCTCTTATTATTAGATAATGGAAGATAACCTTCTTTTTTATTCCACAGCAATCTGGAAAACTAATATTTGCACTTTCACATAAAATGTCATTTATAAAATTTTCATTTATTGCCAGTACACAAGTTAATAATTTATTCTTATTATATATGAACTTTTCTTCACACTTAAGGCACAATCTATAAACATCTGCTGATGGTATTTTGAGGCCACCCATATTACAATACTCTAAAAGTAATTTACAGTTTGCAGGAACTGGCATTGCTTGTTTCAACAAAACAAAACATTTGTGCATAAATTGCATATATTCTTTTTCAGCAAACCATTTACAACTGCTCCAGCAATATAATATATATTATTTTTGTTACTAGTTGAAAATGAGGCACTCTCGTCAAAGCTATTATAAACAATCCTATGTGGTGCTGATAATTTTAAATCTTTCTCATTCTTCTTTAATTTGTTATTGTGACAAAAACTTAAAAGTATCAGCATCTGAGGTATAACTACTGTTTTTTATATCTGATATAAACTGGGACACACATATCAATTTTAAAGCTCTTTTGGCTTGCAAGGCACTTGGCTTGGATTCTGCCTTTCTTCGAATCTGGGAAAACACATTTTCTAGTGCATCTTGTGTCATGCGCCCAGTTAACAAAAATTGATATGACTCAGCTAAACATTCCTCAGCTAAATTAATAACAGTTCTAGTCGATAAAATTAAACCAGTGTTACTTGGTTTCCAGCCTTTTCCTATTTGTAAATGTTTTACAATGTTCACAAATTCTTTTAAGAATTCAATCTTTTTTGTGCAATTTCTTAATGTAATGGCCTTTTTCCTAGTTCGAGCAGTCATTACTTGAAACCATTCATTTATTAATCTCACCCACCAGGCAGTTGTTAGAGCACTACTATTTAATTGTTTTAAAGAAACTGCTTTCTCAAGTGCTGCAGCTGTTTTTGGAGAAAACAATTGCACTGCTGTAGCAACATTCATTTTTGCAAAATGAGATGGAAACAGATGGTATCTTGAAAGGTGATGCAAGGAACAAAGACTGGAGGGGGAATTTATTTCTGAGATCCAAAGTTCTTTAATGAATCCAAAGGACACCAGTTCAGAAGGAAGAGATTCCCGCAAACATACTTCAATAGGAATTTTGATTGCTTGAGTTAAGGAGGCATTTTTAATGCTCTTTATCAAATGTGGAACATCAGACATAACATAAATATTATTTCCATTATCATCTTTAAAATAATTTTTAATTTCATGTTTTGATACAGTAATACCAAATGTATTCCACATTGCTCGATTACTACTTCCCATGTCAGATACTACAACACGAACTCTAAGTCCAACAGATGCGGTAGCTGCAATGGTCTTACAAATCAGATGTTTCATAGTGAATCCATCTGTGGATGGGCCTGAAACTTCATGACCAATTACCTGTTTCCAAGGATGTTTAAGCCCTCGAATTAGTATGACCAAATAATGTTTACCCAATGCAGTTTTATCACCTAGTGTTACTTGGCCAACAAATTTTCTATTAGATGTATCAAAGTCCTTATCAGGCAAAATTTCCATTTCATCAATGGATAAGCAACAATCTCTATCTGAAACATCCATACATTGAACTTTCATTTTTATTAATCCCAGCAAATCATTTAAAATTCCAAAATCTATGTTTACATTTTGAATTCTTCTATTTAGTGTACTATATGCAGGTAATGGATATCCAGTTTCCCTTAAGTAGTTATATCCATGTTTTCCTAAAGCAAATCTCATTTTCAATCCTTTAATAATAGCATTGTCTGTCCATTTTGATATTGATTTCTTATCAATTTGCATTTTTTCTATTTGTTCTTCAGAGAGAAATTTACAAATACTATCCAATACTTTCTGATGATGTTCTTGCATATTTCCATAAAGGTATAGTAATTTTGAATAATTTTCAATCAATTTATTATGTTTTTCTTGATTTTGCTTTAACAATAAAATATATTCCTTGTTTTGTTGCAATAAGCAAGAAATTACAGATGCCTGTCTTTTTATTAAACTAAGACAGTTATCCTAAAAAGACAAATTATAATTTAATTCAAATTCAAATAGTATTAATTACTATTGTATATAAATAATAAACTTACTGATTTTGATGTGGTATTGTGAGGAAAACTATTAACTTGCAGAGGAGACATTTGAAGTGAATCATCATTTACCTGAAATATAAAATGAAACATTGTTTTGAATGTTGAAAACTTAAAAAAAGTGATTCAAATAGTTCAAAAATGTTATTAAATAATCATATATTTATTTACATTAACAAAGATATTCAAATTTTGCTTACTAATTCAACACTAATTGTAGAATATGTTCTAGAAAAATTCTCATCACCTGTTTGAGTGCTTAGCTGAAAAATTGTAAAAATTAATTGTTAACTAATCAGTAAAGAGAACATTTTTCACAAAGCTTAAACAAAGTGTAATTCAGACAAATTCTTAATTCATAAAATCTCTAATACCTTATCATAGGAACATTTAGGCAATCCTATGCCTTTTTTCCTGGCAGAAGCTATCACCTGTGGAGGATTTGGTACTTTAAATAAGGTTGGAATAGCTGTTGGTTTAAGTTTTTTCCATCCATCTAATCTGTTTGATTCAAATTGACTTTCTTCAAAATGATCCTATTAAATAAGATGAATAGGCATCAAAGGGAGTGAAATGCAGTGATTTATAAAGAAAATTAAATTTAATTAAGTCTGTTGTTTTAAACTTAGGCCTAATCACTGTACAGTGCTATACAATTTCAAATTTGTATTAATTTAAAATTTATTAGATTGTGATAGCATATTACTATCACAATAATGTAATAATTTTTCTACAAGAAAAACTGACATCATACTTGAAATTTTTTTTATATTGCTGCAGACTTTACTTATAATTAATATCATCATTACTATAATGTTAGTAAAATGATTAAAATGTTAAAATCATTGATTTATTTCTTTTTTAAAAGTTTTTGTGATGTTTATACGTTTATAATACAATATTCTTACATTAATGTTCAATACAGTTTATAAATATCAATGAGTATATAAAATTTTTTAATAAGTTAATTGAAAAGTTTATTTATGATAAGTGATCAAGTATTTATTTAATTAAATTTAAAATACGGTTGGATTAATATTAACTACTGTTCAATGATGAATTTGTAAAATAACCTCATTTATTCTTAATTAATACCCCAATCTTTATTCATAAAGTTAATACTAAAGTGATTTTTATTCCAATTCAGACATAACTGACTTATAACAATAGACTACAAGTTTAATTCAATTTCTATGTCATTAAAGTAAAATTTTATATATCAGATATGATTATATCAAAACTTACTTCACATAATCGAGCACCAGGTCCAGAAATCCATGAATCTCTTCTACAGTTAATAATCCAACGTTTTCTTCTAATTTGTTCTTTTGGAAACCGAAAGCAACGTTTTGATAATGGCCCAGTGGCTCTATTCTTGCAATTGTATGCCGAACAAGACATATTTAACAAAATAAATGGTAAAAAACAAATTTACAAACGCCGCTAACTGGTACAACACGTGCTTATCACAACGGCCTACCAACTGTGCTGAATCCAAAATGGCTGACGAGTCAGCTACCCTATTTAGGAGCCTTATATTCTATCGGTTTCCTATTGGTTCAATCCTCCAGACGGTCACCCGCCAATGGAAGAACGTGTGCTTCAAAGATCGTTAAAATGATCGGTTTCTCTAATGTCCTAGGTGGACAAAGATAAATATTGTACATACAGTTAATGAAGTGGCAGAGCACGACACTTTTGAAATGCCTTAACGTACAAAAAGAATGCAATCGGCCAGTTCGTTTCTCCTATTAAACAATCTAGTATTGGTGTTTCATCCCTTCAAAGCAAAGTGACTGTTCTTGGACTGCTCCTCGTCTGGTTTTACAAAAATTAACATTAATATGTTAATTGACATCGTAAAAGGGGACAGACTTTTGTTAGTAAGACTCAGGGACGTAACTACGGGTGGGCCATGGCCCATTCATTGAAAGTTCTGGCCCATGTGCTGGCCCACCCTGAATATATAACCCGAAACGTAAAATTGAAAACCGCAAGAGTTCAACTCCACATAACCCAAGATGCCTTGAGTTTTGTAAAAATAAAAATTTACAACCGAATACATTAAACATCTCATAATCCAAGACGCCTTGTATTCCGTAAAAATGAAAATAAAAAAACCACAAGTATAATGTAAGCCCACATAATTTCACACTAATAGCGATAAAAATCTTTATTTACAAGCTACGAAAAAACGCAACCTTTGCACATTTTACGCAGTACTTAATTAATGTGATTAGCTGGAAAGAATAAAGTTTCCAAATACAGTACTGGTAAATATAAGTACTTATTTGATATCGGCTCAATACAAAATTATGCGGTGATTTTTACTTAATGATGCAAAACGATTGATTACTTTATCCAAATCGAGAGTTTTTGCGATTTTTCTCTCAATGAATATGATTGCTAAATTGCTTAACCGATCATCAAGCATTCTGTTACGTAAATACGATTTAATAAAGCACATACAGGAGAATGTTCTTTCACATCGGTGTGGCCCACCCTTGACCCACCCAATAAAAAAAGCTGGTTATGTCACTGGTAAGATGGTCTAAGCTTACAACTCACATTAATAAAATATTTGCTTGCACTAAGTGAAAAACGATATCATTTTTATAAGTCGCACTAATAAAGCCCTACCTGTATATTTAACTAAAGTAGATTAAAAGTAACTAAATAATATTTAAAATAACTATTTTAAATAAATAATATTAAAATCTGTAATGTAAAATAACTGCAGTCTTTAAAAAAAGTTCATTGTAAGCAAAATCAAAACTTCAAGATTGCATGCTTAACGTCTAGAAATCAAGTTGCATACATAATCCTAACAATGTATGACATCATCTTTAGGATGATCCACTCATTTTAAAATATGATCAAAGATTTGAATACAATAACTCAACTCATCTATAGGGAAAACAAAACTTTGAACAGACTCTCGGAAGACATGTGACATAGACGTATTCTAATGGAATTTTTACTGTGATATGAAATTTTTTTAGAAAAGAAAACAATTATTCAATAACAACAAATAAAAAGAAAATATTTTTATGTAAATTATAAAAATTTATTACTATTTGCTAACTGATATTTTCTGAAGCTACGTCATCCTAATTATAATGTCATACACTGACATCAATCTCGCTTTGGAGTAAAGCAAGATTTTATTTTACCTGGTGCAATCAAGTGCATTGCGCCGCCGACTCCAACCTGCATTTATATGTAAGTGCATCAGATAGGCAACGCTGCGCTGCCTGATGCGCCACTTCACCTATCTGATGCACTTATACAACCGCAAGTTGTATTTGTTGGCGGTGCAATGCGCTCAATCACTTTGGGTAAAATAAAATTTTACCTTTTAAATTGATATATTGATGTTTGTATTATAAAATTTATTTTATACGTATATATTTAAAGTTCAATAAAATATATTTATATTTTTTGGCAAATGGCATTAATATATTGGTAACTAAAAATCAAAGATCACGTAATTTATCGGTTTTAAATTTTTATCGAATTTTAAGTGCTAAAGTTGGGGGTAGGCTTATACACGGATTTCGTATTTTTACCGATTTTCAAACACTAAAGTCGGGGGGTCAGCTTATACAAGAATCGGCTTATATTCGAGTATATACGGTAATTTAGTTTTTGTTGGTGATATAACAGCAAAATGACTAAGGGAGGTGATGTTAACTATGACCTACCATATAAAGAAAAATGCTTAAATTGAATATTTATTCTACAATTTTTAATATAGATTTTAATATTATTTACTTAAAATAACCATATACTGTATAATAATATATAAAATTTAATTGGAATGCATATTTCTATTATAAAATGATATAATTTATAAAACTAAGGACATAAGCACCACTAGCAGTTGAGAAATAACTTAAATACTTTAATAAACTAACGTTTTCGACAATTAAAGTCATCATCAGGCTTTCTTACATTCATTCAGTTATAAAGGCATTTTTAAATATATCTAAAAAAATCTAAAAAAATAAAAATAAAAAAATGCCTTTATAACTGAATGAATGTAAGAAAGCCTGATGACGACTTTAATTAGTCGAAAACGTTAGTTTATTAAAGTATTTAAGTTATTTCTCAACTGCTAGTAGTGCTTGTGTCCTTAGTTATTGAAATAAGAGTATAAGCAGTTTATATTAAATGAACATGGATATAATTTATATCTATAATAATCTAATTATAGATATTTAAATAATCTAATTATTATAAAGTTAATGTTAACTGACTTTAATGTAATAGAAGTTGTTACTGTTTAAAGATTGATATCCCTTAATTTTGCACATAACACACAGTCCATACAATTTTTCTAGAAACTAACATTCATGTTATTAGGAGTTAAATGGTATTTTTACTAAGAATTTATCAACTATTCGATCTAGTAATTATTAATTTATTAGATCCTACTAATGAAAGTTTTAGATAATACCATATATCATTAATTACTAATTGATTTTACTTTATGACTGAATTATAAAAGAAAACAGCAGCTATATCCTGAATTGTTCCAATTTTTAAACTTTAATCCAATTAACTTCACTTATAATTCTCTTTAATATTTGCTTTTGTTAAGAAGGTAAATTACAGTACACCCATACCTCGCTATATGGCCGCTTTTTTTACAGCATTTCGCTATAACGGCCTTTTTTAATTATGGCAGTTTTTTGATTAAGGGCCATAATGTTTCGTTATACGGCCAAAAACGATGCTGTACTGTTAGCAACCTTCTGTTTACTCGCTCCGCGAGAATTCCAATTTCTCCCTTTAGGTGCCACTCCTACATTCTGCCTCATGAAAATGAGGAACATCTGGAAAAACATTGTCATCATTTTACTGCGTTTTCGCTTATAGTTAGATGTGTTTATTCTTTTTGTTTTCTGGTTGGGTTTTGTTTCTGTTTGTATTAATTGGTGAAATTGTAAACATATTTGATACATATGTATTAAAAAGACTATTTCGTTATTTAATTAATTTGTTAACTCTTTTAAATATAATCATCCTTTTTTAGGAAAAAATGCCACTGAAATGTTCATTAAATTCAAAGATTGATACTGATAAAAATAAAAAGAGAAGCCAAAAATCTGTCACGCTAGAGACTAAATTAGAAGTTTTACGTCGTATTGAAGCTAGCGAGAAAATTGTTCAAATTTGTAAGGCATTGGGACTGGCGAAATCTACCATTCAAACTATTCGCGATAGAAAAGAAGAAATTAAAACACATTCGCTATCTGCTGCACCTTTAAGTGTCTCAAAATTAACTTGCCAAAGAAGCAGCATTATGGAAAAAATGGTAAAGTTATTAGATATGTGGATTGAAGACAATAATAATCAACGAAGGATTCCAATGAGCCAAATGACTATCCAAGAAAAGGCTAAAAGTATTTTCGAAAATTTAAAGAGGGAGGATACTGATGTATCTGCGAAAGATGTAACATTCCAAGGAAGCCGAGGTTGGTTTGAAAAATTCAAAAATCGCTACAATTTGCACAACTTAAAAATGAAAGGTGAAAGAGCTAGTGCTGATGATGACGCAACTAAAGAATATCCCAACATTTTGAAAAGAATTATTGAAAGAGGTGGATACCGACCTGAACAAGTTTTCAATGTAGACAAAACAGGACTCTATTAGAAGTGAATGCCTGAGAGAACTTACATTTCAAAATACGAAAAGTCTGCATCTGGATATAAGACGTCTAAAGAATGATTAACTTTGCTCCTTGATGCTAATGCTGCAGGGGATTTTAAGCTATCACCATTTTTAGTATATCTTTCCGAAAATCCAAGGTGTTTTAAAGGGCTGAACAAGAAACAATTGCCTGTCATTTGGAGATCCAACAAGAAAGGTTGGATGACTAAGATTCTCTTTGAAGACTGGTTTAAAAATTACTTTTGCCCAGAAGTAAAAAAATATTTGAAGGACAATAACTTGAGCAACAAGGCATTGCTCATTTTGGATAATGTTCCAGGACACCTGGTTAATTTATCCGAATTATCTGAAGATGTGGAGATTGAGTATCTTTCCAAAAATACAACAGCTCTGATTCAGCCAATGGATCAGGTGAAAAAAGAACTAATAAATCGGAAAAGATAATTTTACAATTCTCCAGTTATTGGAAAATTTTATATTTGAATTTTAAAGCTCCCATAATAGTTTAAAATAATTATATACTGTATAACTAATATATTTCCAAAAAAAGCATCTCTGCATAATATTTATTATTTACATTTATTTATTTATTAACAACAAAAAATAAATTAACTACAAGATTAAAAAAAAGAATCCTATATTTAACAAGAATAGATTTTATATATTGATTATAAATTATTTTATCAATTTAATTTTTTATATGTTAATATTTCTATAAATTGTATTATTAATTAATACAGTCATGTTATGATATTAATAATTTTATTTATGTAATTTTAATTGTTTCATATTATTGATAGATATCAGTTATCTATATCATTAAAATGCATTTTAATAAAATAGATAATTATAGTAAAAAGAATTTTATGAGATGTTTGATTAGCTAATTTAAAAATATGTTCAGATTATAAAAATAATGGCAATTATATTTATTCTTTTAATGAAAAACTTTGAACAAATCTGTTATTGTGAGTAAATGGAATTATAATGATCTGATATCCTGACATTTAGTAATTAAATACACAATTAATTAATTTATATTTAATAATGCAATTTTATAAAAAAAATTATAGATTTCAACCCTATCATTATTTGTAGTTATTCACATTTCTTTATTTTTTTCCATATTTTCAAAAGATTCAGCTTCTGTACAGAACAGTAATAAATTTATTCCTATTAAAACTACAAGTTTTGTGTAATTTTATTTATTTTTAATGTTAATTATATATATATGTAATTTTAAATAATGAATTGTAATTTATTATTAAGATGTCTATGAAAGATCGAAGATCATTCTTTATCACATGAGCAGCAAGTACCACATGACAACTAGGACACAAAAATCACATGCCGTGTTGTCATCTCTGTCATGTGATATTTTTATAATTTGCTACAGAAAAAAACAATGGCATCATTTGCATTGTAAAAGAATAAAATTGAAATTCTTTATATCTGAATCATTGCAAAAAGCATTCGGTAATTTGTAGTATCAATATTTTTTCAAATGATTATTTTCATGGGAGTAAAATCGGATGCTCACCAAAAATCATTCATTTATTGCAATTTTAAATAATTCCATTGTTTTAGACACTGCCATGTTGTGATGAAGGTTAACTTCTGGTGAAATTTTATGTAAAGCAAAAAAAAATCTCCTGTTTCAGTCTTGCAGAACTTTGACAGAGTAGCAATGGCATGATATGATGCTCATAGCATAGATAGTAGTATTTCTGAGAATATGAATGGACATCCATGGTATCCTGAAAAATTTCTCCTTCACCCAATGACCTAAAGTGATATAGCTCTCTTAGAAAATTACATAGCCAAAATAGAAAGGTCCTAAACTTTTTCTAAGGGATGCATTTATTGGCCAAGATATCAAAGATAACAATGTGCTAAAATTAAGCCAGCTCTATTGGTAGATAAGTTTCCTATGGTTGTTATATGAATCATTGGATTAATACAACAATAGCAATAAAAAAAAGTGAAACACAGTCAAAGCTGGTTATTAGTGAGTTGGTTATAAGGGAAGTTCAGATATAAGGGACAAATGTGTCCAGTCCTGGCAAAAAACCAATGTTTTGTGTGTATTTTTCAACGGATATAGTGGATTCGGAAATAATGGAAAATTCGGCTATAAGGGAGATAATTTTTCATTTTGCTGTACTCTCCCTTGTGATGACCTACTTGTCATCCTGCTTTACCTTGGCCAGCCATCAGTATAATTTATTTAAAAATAATAAAAATATCATAAAAAGCCAATTTGTTGCTTTTTTCTCTTTCTATTCCCCAACTACAAATCTTAGTTAAATTCCTGAACATACCATTCATGAACACGCCAGCTGGAAACACAGCTGCCAGATCTACAGCTATCGTTATTTAAAACAAACTTCGCCATTTAATATCAAAATTTGATTTTTAGTACTGTAATTTTTTTGAAACGATAGTAAACAGTAAGATAATATGTGTGATTATTTTCTGTCAGTATTTAATAGTTTAAAAATTAATGAATACAAATTAAATTAAAATTGTAATTCCTCTAAAAAGATAAAATCCACAGCTGGCACTATACCCTAAAAATGACACCACCTAATAATTTGTTATATAAGTTCGTAGAAGTTTTAAAGTTATACTCCAAGTTCATGAGATTAAATGATAAGATTTCAGCTCATTTATATGAGCAGATAATATCTAATATTAATTATTTCTCATTTGATGTATACCACATATACAAAATCCATAATCGGTAATTGAATAACTACACAACTCAAATAACCGATATTCGGTTAAAACTGAAATAACAACCCTTGTTGAAAACTCTTCAATGTTTACTTTGCCCACCCGACGACCGTTGATTTGTTGTGCATTCAGATATTAGGGACATCGCTTATATGGGACAAAAAGTGTAGGTCCCATTGATTCCCTTATAATCGGCTTCAACTGTATTAGTTTCAAGACAGTTGGTAGTAACATGGTTAACTTTAAGAGTTAAAAAATTTTTATCTTAACCAACATTTATGAATTATCTGTTTTGCATTAACATTGTTTTAATTACTATGGTGGAATATGCTTTTCATCAGCTTGTGAGAATGTTTTGTGTTAACAGATTTTTCACATGAAATGATTTCAACTATATTTGTTTGAATGAAATTTTTTTTGAATCATCATTATATGCGAATGAATACTAAAATCATTAATAATTACATATTTTATATTTGTTAATTATCAAATTTCATTTTTATGTAATTCAAGTTATTTATTAAAATATTGCAATAGTCAACTACATTTTATTGGACTATTTCCTATCAGGAAAATAGAAAATGCATCAGTTAACCAGTTATTTGGCAAAAAAACTAATTTGTTTTTGTTATTAGAGAACTTAAGTTATTTGAATCCCTAAATATCAATATAAATCATAGGTCTATTTGTCAACTAAATGTATGGAAATTATTTATATAATTAAAGTTAATTGAGTTTGAATTACTGTCCAAAAGATTCAAATTAAAAGTGTTTTTTAGTATTTAAATAATTAAAATTATTATTACCTAGAAATCCTTTAGATACCATTTCTTTGAGCACATTTATATCACCTCCAATAAATCTTTCTCCAAACACTTTGCCTAAATGTTCTGCAATATGAGTAGCAACATCAATGCCTACTTCATCTGCTAATGTTGCAGCACCAACAGGGAAACCAAATTTTTTAGTTAGAGAATCCAGCTCTTTTGGATCAACACCTTCCTAATGAAGAAGCAAAAAATTATAATCATCTAGATTAAATATCTCTCTGCTAGACTATAAAAAAATCTTAGATTTCTTAATAACATGCAAATACAATCATTATACTTTCACTATGCACATTTGATGGAAAAAATATTAATCTAATATAAACATATTTAAATAAAAGTCCTGTTATTAATGTTATTTACAAAGAAATTCTAGTATATTTACAAATAAGCCTTATTCAAAGTGGAAAAATTATTTTATTGTAGAAGTACCTTTGACTTCAAGAAGTCATCATCAGCTTTACATAAGAACAATTAGAATACAACATTTTTCAAAATGTTGTATTCTATAAGGCTTATACGTAAATATACTAATTACTTAAGTGGAAGTTTATTTGTACACTATCAAAGTGATTCATTTAAAATTTTCAGATTTTGGAATTTTGTTCAATATTTATAATGAGAGTGTTTTCAAAAACATAGGCACATGAACTGTTATTATGGAACAACTCGGCAAAGCCTGAACTACAAGTTTTATTGATAAAAATTATTAAATAATATATTGCATTTAAAAACCAATCAGGATTGGACAATATAACTATGGTGCAATGAACTGTTTTACATTTTGGTCTATTTTTTTGTGGCACAAGAGCTAGCTGGGCCAAACATTCAGGAATGAGGAAAAAGTCAGCCTCCGTCTCATTTGTATGTCATAAAAAATGATTAAGGGTTGATTCACATGTCAGTGACGTGTCCACTCAGTTCTGACAACTTTTGTCAGTGTCAGTGACCCAAATTATCGTTCCTTTGTTTTCCGATGTTCATGTTCAGACATGTCCAACACAAGTGCCGTATTTTTTTTCTCAGTGTCAGTTCAGTGTCCGTACTATGAAAGTTCTATACGTCGCCAATGATATTTTACTTTTTCACGCACATGTTGTGAGGAAGGAATGCCTACTACCAGGGGCAGATTGGATCATATTTTCGGTTCTGGCATTATCCTGATAATTAGACTTGATATTAGAACAGTTCACTGCACAGATGTATAATCGCTAGGACATTTTGCCGTAAGATAAAGAAAAAAAATAAAGACAGGAGTATTTCAAAAAATTAAATAATTTTTTTTTATAAATTTTTTGCAATACTCCTGTCTTTATTTTATTTTTTATATTTTAATGTCCTGGCATGATGTATCTGTAATATATATTAAATAAATTAAATACATAGTATTTTTTTACAAAACAAATTTTAACGACAAAATAAAAGTAATTACGTAATTACCTAAAGTACAAGTCTTTATTTGTGTGAAAATACTAAAATATTGATAAATTTGAATAAAAACATATGAAGAAGAATCTGAAACAAATATACATTATATTGAAAGTGCGGTCCGTGATACAAAAATTCGGTTGGTCAACTGCCAGCCCATATTGTTACGATGGCATCGGCCCTTCTGGCATATGCCAGAACACTCTTATGGGCAGTCCACCCCTTCCTGCTACAGAAATAAATGACAAACAATTAATCGAATTGATTCGTCAATATAACATATTATATAATTTATCCTTAGTTAGTTTCTATTAGAGTATATATCTTCAGACATTCTAAAATATTTAAAAAATTTCCTTTCATCATCCACTAATTCCTTGTATAACAGAGCAAACTCTCCTTCACTTTCCAAGCTTCATGTACCCATTTTCGTTTTTTAGATTGATTCATTTCTTCTTGATCCAAAAATATAGCCATCATAGCCAATTCCTCATCCGTAAACTGAGCCATCTCAAAAACCACTGACTACAAACTGACCAAACTGCACACATATGTATGAACAGACTAATACAGACACATACTAACAGACAGACATCACTAATACGTAACGTATTAGTGATGTCTGTCACTGGCACTGAATAGATACTGAACTGACACAGTACTGACATATGTGAATCAACCTTAAAGGATGCCTACTTTTATTCTATTACTGTATCATAATACCTTCTAATAGATCCTTACTTTCTTTTTCTGATGCATTCATACCACTTTGTCTTACATTCATCAAAGGCTTAAATCTCTAATCATACTCTTAATCTGTTTCAATAAATATAAAATGTCTGAACTAAACTATGCTCATTATAATTCTCATAAAAACAATGTGTAGAAAGTATTTTTAAAAATAAAATAACTCAAAAACATTATGTAAAAGAACATTTGATAAAATCAAACAAAACAACAGGCAGCAATGTTGTCAAAAAATATAAATGTAAAAATTATATTTAAAAAAGAATTCTGTAAAAGGTTATAACTCACTTAAAAAAATAAGTTGAGGTAAAGTAAATGGTCTGTAAAATGCCAACATCTAATAAAAACAAGAGGTTAAATAATAATTATTCTTTTCAAGAAAGTCTAAAATATTAAAAACAGAATGATTAAATTTATTAATTTGAATTTCCTCTATGTTTTTTGTGTATAACCAAAAACTATGAATAAAACTTTTTTACATAAATATATTTAATATTACTAAGTAGTTATACTTGATAACTAGATTAAGATGAAAAATAATTCCAGAATTATAAAAATACACAATATAAACCACAATATCTTTTTTATATAGAAAATTAAAATAGATGTTTGAATTAATGCTTTTATATACCTGAAGAAGACAAATTGCTTCAGAAAGCATGGGAGCTAAAATTCTGGTTGTATAAAATCCTGGACCATCTTTTACTATAATTACAACTTTTCCTTGTTTTAAACCAACACTAACTGCAGCAGCAGCTGTATCTTTAGAAGTTTTATCAGTAGTAATAATTTCTAATAATTGCATTTTATCCACAGGAGAGAAATAATGCATTCCAATAACCTGTAACAAAAATTTTAATTATATAAATTTAGAATAAAGATTAATATATATAAATATATTTAGTATTAATTATATAATATACAGTGTGACCTTGTTATCTCGAACCTCTCTATCTTGAAACCATTAATATGTGGAAAAAATTTTTTTCCGTGCACTTTTGGCATTAAACCAATATAATTTCAATAGTAATCTCGAAGTATTTTCTTCAAAACCCTTGCTATCTCAATTAGTTTATAGTTTTTGTGCTAGAGAAATTAAAAATACTTATGAATTTTTCTGGCTTTCAGAGTCTAGGCAAAGGATTTAAATTTAACAAAAGAACTTAAATGTGCTACCGATAACCAGAACAGGAACTTTTTGTGCATGCTCTGAATACTGAACATGCCATACACTCATACCTCGCTATACGGCCGCTCTTTATACAGCATTTCGCTCTAACGGCCTTTTTTAATTATGGCACTTTTTCGATTTACAGCCCACAATGTTTGTTATACGGCCAAAAACAATGCTGTACTGTTAGATAAAATGAAAAAAATGAAAATTATATTAAAAGATATTATTATTATTATTTTTATTATTAGCGATAATAATAATAATAACCCCTCCAGAATCCTGCTATGCTGCCTCAAAGTGGCGGAGGGGTGTACGTGGGCGGAATGGGTAATGCACGTCAGAAATTATATTTCTAGTAGGGTCACCCAGAGTGAGAAGGCTATTCCATTATGCTCAACCAAATGCTAGCAGGTGTCCCCATTTTGGTGTTATTCAACTTCAACAATCTAGTTCATGCCTTTAAATAAGATATTAAACGACACTTCGGTATGCAAAGCATTTTATTACTTAATAATTCAGTTATTGCCAATAAAGTTATGATCCCAATTTATTTCATTAATATTTTTTACGTTATCTAATGTATTAATAAAAGTTAAGAGCAAAGTATAGTAAACGAAATCGTTTTTTTTTTTCATGTAAACGCTTAAATATGCAATATTCCTTTCACTCCCCGTTGCTAATCAACCGATAGAATGGTTTAACCCAAATTGTAGCCTACAACGATCAACAACTGAAGTAATGACTCAATCAGTTTTTGCGTATTGTACGAAAGCCGAACCTTTTCCGCTGATGTCAAAACCTTTGTCATAGACTGTACATCAGTAGTGCAGAGTGTTGAATTTAAAAACGCGCCCTGTCCAATCCGGGACAGTTTTCATTGCAGGACAACTCAAATCCGGGACAGTCCCGCATACTCCTGGACTCTGGTCACTTTGTGTGTGTGTTTCTCAGAAAAATAGTTTTCATCTAAAAAATAAATCTCTTATCAAAAGCATTTACTATGTAAAAAAAGGCCAAATACAATACTAATAAATTAGAATATTTGTTACAATTTACACATATTTTTAATAATTTCAATTCCAGTCACAATAGGAAAAGTTTTTCCAAATTAATATTCATTAATAATTAAATCTTATTTAAAGTCAAACATGCTCCAAGATCGACTTAACAGACTTGCAATATTATTCACAGAATGCCATGAAGCAAAAAAAAAAATTTATATATAAAAATCATTGTATTTAATTTAATTTTATATATGTATTTAATAAACTAAATATATTAACATATTTAATTTAATAAGTATTAAATAACAATTTAATGAAATATAATATTGATATTGTTTAACTTTTAATATAACTTTATAACATATATTCCTTAAGTTTACTTAATAAAATTAGAAATACATGAAGCCTTGCAATTGCTAAAGTCAGCACTGAATAGCAATATAATTATTTGCATTATGGTGTCCTCCTGTCATTTTTTTGCTGGATCTATCACTGGTCAAGATCTTGCAAGAAAAGTTAACATGTAATATTTTATAGCCACTTATGCAATAAATTTTATATATAAATAAGTAGAGAGTTAATTACATAATGCATATTTACTCTTAACTTGTTAGGAGAGTGATCTTAGGAAAGAAATAGAATGTCAAATGCTTTTAAAAGAGAATAGATGAATACTTATACTGTATTTTATAACAAATGTATCTCCAAATATGTCACATTAATCTTTATTTTTCTAACAAGCATAAACCTTTTATATGTTATAAATGTTTTTTTAGTTTAAAAGATGCTGAAATTTTATTGAATGTATTCATAATCAACTAAAAATATATGTCTCTCTTCTATAGAACAATTTGTCTTCAGAGAATTTGAATGATTTAAAAAATGATCAACATATTTTTGAATATTGAACAATATAATATTTATTGGAAACAATAATAATATAACATTTAAAATATACATATTATACAGCATATAGTTTTTTGTACATAAAGCAACTACTGTCTGTTCTGCCAATGGAAAGTTATCCTCACATCAACTTTTCACGTAATTACAATTAAAAATATATATTTTTTTGATGGACGTCAAAAATGTTGTGGAAAACCAGACTGTTGAGGATTATTAGCAGCAGTAAAAGATAGAGCAGGTTGATTCTGTTGCACACCACTTCCTCCCATTGCATGAGACTGTAATAAATAATGATATATTTGTTTTATATAAACAGAATCTCAAAACAAATTCAAATACTTGAAAAAGTAATGATAGTTACAAGAATTAGCACCTGTGTTGTTGAGGTAGTAGAAGTTGTGGGTGGTGGTGGTACCATTCTTACCCTTTTCGCACTCGGACCATGATTGGCATTATCTTGATTACCTTGATTGTTTGCTGCGGTTGTCTGTAAGACTCGCTTTTAATATAGCACTTTGAAAATTAACATACTGAATAAATTATGTAAATTTTTTATTTGATTTTCATGCAGAAAATATAATGACAAAAACACATAACAACCTTGCTAGTGTCTGACTTATCTTCTTGTTCTTCATCCGTTAGAAATTCTCTTTTTGGATAAGGAATTGGATATCCAGCAAAAACACTACAAAAATTTAAGTTTTTTAGATATTTTCTAATTTTATTATATAATATAATAATAAATTTTCAATTAACATACTCTTGAGTAGGTAGAGGCTCTTCTTGAAAATAAGAGTCTTGCATAGCTAATTCAGAAGTAATTCTTTTAGTTGGATCCATTAAAAGTAATTTTTGGAGCTAAATTCAGCAAAAAGAATTATTGAATTTCACTAATAAAATAATAGTTCTTATTTATATAAATAACTTACCAAAAGAAATGCTTTGCTATCTGGCTTAACTTTGTGTTTTTCCATATATTTTACTAATGAACAATTTGAATAACTAAAAATATCCAAATTAAGTTATTCTGAGTAACGTTTAATACAGATATCAAAAATTATTCTGAATTTCAACAAACTGTTTTCTGATATAAATAATTCTTATATATATAATTTATAAGAATACAAGTAGTTATTGCCTTTACAAGTTAATTTGTTCCTAGAATGAGAATGTTAAGTATGAACTTGTAAATCAAGAATCAATTTCCCATAGTTATAATGTTAAAATCAGGAATTCTATTCATGACAAGGAAATTTAACTATAATAAAATTAAGGTCAACAAAATCATTCATATATGATTAAACAATGATTTATTTATATAAATAAATGAAAATATAGCCTTTAAAACAAAGTAAATTATAATAATAAATTATTTATGTGATACAAATGTTAGAGAATTTTTATTCTTTGCAATCACCATAGACAAATAAATAAATGAGCTTTTATACAATGAATAATACTTTAGGAACAATTTAGAAATGAAAGTTATTTACATAATTTGCTGGTGAACAATGGCAGCTAGAACACTCCCTACTTCTGCTTCTTTGATTTTTCTGATTTCATAGCAGACAATGGAGTTTTGTTACAACCTAATTATACAATATTGTGTTGCTATTTACAGTGGCAGACTGGTAAATTTTACCAGCCTTGGCAAACTGAAATAAACTGGCCCTCATAAGTATATTGATTTGAGTATATAAAAATATGTAAATATAAATTTCTTTTGGGGGGAAGAAAGGGAAATAATTAATAGTTAAGGAATTAGAGTATAATAAACATATAACATATAATGCATATATTATATTTAAATAATTTAATAAATTATTCCATTAAATATTTTTTTTATCCCAAGACCATCTTCACATATTTTACATATAATATTTTCATTTTCTAATTGTGATAATGTTTTTCAATTGACATAATTATTAGTGCCATTTATGCTTATGAGAAAGGATTTGTTATTTTTGTATATGTTTTATTTAAATAAAATAAAAATAAAAGTTTAAACTACAGGCTTTTTTAATTTAATAAAAATTGAGACATCGAAATTTGTCAACTTTTGATCCATTTTTAAAATTTCTGATCCAAAAATTTTTGGCTCAGCATCAATACTGATCATGCTCCAGTGCACTTTTAAAATCCATGGTAGTTTGTCATAAGGTATTATGGCAATAAAAATATAGTAAAGGAAAGTGGAATAGGTCTGCACAGTGGATAATTATGTGCACTAAAGTTTCTGCATTAGCAATACCTTTTATGACTTTATTAAGTTCAATTTTTAAAAATATGTAAATTTAGATTTCTTTTGGAGGGGGAGGAGAGGGAATTAATTAATAGTTAAGGAATTAGAGCATAATACCCACATATATATAATGCATATATTATATTTAAACAATTTAATAAATTATCCCATTAAATATTTTTCATAGTCTAAGCAAATAAGAATTTCTGCAATATATGAACTTATTATTGTGAATACTAGACTAGAAAAACAGAAAATGTGAATTCTTATGGTTTTTTAGAATTGAACTTAATCTTAAAAACTTTTTGCTTTACATAATCAGTTTTAAGAAATTATCTTGTTTTATATAACTTCATAAATATTATGTAAACCCACTACTTCTGTTGTGATTAAAAGCAATTCGCATTCCAGCTCTAATGTGGGATAACTGGGTGCAATTCCCCATACTGTGCACATAATTACCCCACAGGATGAAGAATTGTGCACATTTGACTTCTTCTGGCTTTTTATTTATAATTTTTCTAATAAAGTCTTTTGAAAATTTTTCTTTTATTTCTTGAAAGCTCAAGCTTGAGAGCTCATATGCAATTAATAAGTAATGTTCTAATCCCTATGATTTGATTAAAATAATAGAAAAAGGCTTTCTTATTATAATTTAAAATATATAACTTTACCTAAGGCTTTGTGGCATTTAATACCTATATTGTTTATAATCCTCAACCAGCCCCATTAGATTTGGCCCACCAGGCAATTACACCTGGTGTCCTGGCAGCCCAGTCCACCCCTGATTATTTACATGGTTTTTAAATACTATTTTATGAATGTTTAGCATTTTTTTTATTGTAATTAATGTTCATATTTTTGATTTTTTTGATATTTCATATTTAAAAAACACTCATAAATCAGAAACTCATAAACTGAGAACTACTTGTATTCCATAAATTTACCGTATAAATTTATATGTTAATATTGAAAATAATATATAAATTTATTATTTTCAATAAATATTTTAATAAAATATTATCTATGTATTTGTTATCATTACTCTTTATAACAATAATGCAATTGATAAGACTTAAAACTAATCAATGCAATTTATAAGCAAACATGTCTATGTGCAATAATTTGAAGCTAGTACAATAGTTTGATGTCAATATATGTCTTGTTTTTTAACTGTGTTTGTTAAACTTACTATGCATTATGCTATCCTATATACAGGGTGAACATAAAGTCTTTCCTTGATTTGAAGCATCACTACAAAAACTATGCTAAGTATAAACATAAGGTTTTTTGCACATTTTATCTCAACTCAAGTTTTTCACCAAACAATAAATAATATTTCTAGTTTTTCTACACTAGAACATTTAAATATGTGCTCTATTTATTATCCAGAGAACATCTAATTTTAACCTCTATGCTCTGAGATATATCAAGTTCATATGAAGCATGATAAGTAGATTTCCGAGGATTACATCGAAAAGCATCACACAGAGTATCAGCAATCTTTTCACACACATTAGATTTACTAGTTTTTTTAAGAGCACCAATACTTCTAGTCTCTTTCATCTTTGCATATCTTTGATGCTTTTAATATCTAGCAGATCTCATCTGTACTCACTTCTGAAATATCTTTGAACTGTTAAATGGTAATTTTGTTTCATGATACCATAAAACACTAGGCTTTTTCTTTCATAGATGCCATTTTGATACTATTGATTGCAGTGCTAACTAGACTATCCATAGATTATGCACCTATATGGTAGAAAAAACTCTAAGAATTGGCCTCCATAATGCTACAAACTGCATGTTTCTATCTAGTATAGTTTGTAAGTTATGATTTTTCTTAATTAGGGAAAGACTTTATATTCATTCTGTATTATTACAGAAATATCTGTATGAACCATTATGATCTATTGAACTACTAAATCAATCTTAAAAAGAATGACATCTATCATTATATTAGAAAACTTATATCAGTATTGATGCAAATTTTCCTTTTTTCAAATTTGATTCATTTCAAATGTTTCTTTTAACATGTTCAAGTCATGCTTACAGTATGTTTTTATGCTGGATGCTGAGTTTATACTAACATTTTATCATTTGTTTTAAAATTTTATAGTATTAATATTTTTTGATTAAAAGTGAATCTCATATAGCACAAGGGATATATGTTCCATGTTATATGAATCTATATTATAGGAATCACATAAGTTTTACATGAATCAAGTATCTAAACATTGAAAAATATGCACATTAACAATAATAAATAAATGCTAAACAATCATAAATATGACATTTTAAAAATATACATAGATATACATAATGCAGTATTATTGAGTTAGTAAAAGAATATTTTGTTGTCTGCTACTAACCAGAAAAATTAAAATAGCAAACTATGAAGAATAAACAGCACATCCTCTGGTTCTATAGTTTCATCAGATATTTATATAAATAACTTTTATTTTTTTAATATTTGTTATTTGTATTAGATTTTTTATATTAAATTTGATATTAAAAAACCTAATTTAATTAAATTTTTAATTAAAATACTTGGATTATGAATAAAATGAAATCGGAAAAATATTCCATGTGATAATTCCAATTAGCATGTGAAGTTGTATTCATTTACTGCAGGTGTGTCAAACTCATTTTAATTCAAAGGCTATTTAATAAGCCTGCAAGATTGCAGCGTGCCACATCACATTTAATTTTTTTTTTAAATTACATTTTATATTAAGGATTCAAAATACAGATAGGATAATTAAAAATATTATTTAATTCCTCGTTATCAATCTTTAATTTTCTATTAAGCATTAAAAGTCACATTTTCTGTACAAAAACAAAAGCTTTTATTAAAATTTTATACATTCAAATATCCATAACTACTTACATTTTTATATAAGTTAATAACACAACAAATAAATCTTTAACAAGCCTGTTAGCGTGTCCTTTATATATGTCTTTCAAAGAGGGATTGCTTGGAACTTGATTATTGTATTTATTTATCCAAAAAATACAATTCTCATTTATGGCATCTTGTTTTTTGATAAGAAATTTCGCACAAAACAATGTAGTCTTTGCAGGAAAGCAATAGCTTGTGTCACCGATCTGAAAGATCAATGTCATCTGTATGTATATGTCCAATAAAGCCAATAAAAAAAAACTCGTGCAAATATATTTCATAAAAATCAAATTAGTGTATGATAGTTTATGACATAGCTACGAAGCAAGTTACTTCCTATTATCTCATAACATATTGTTCTCATTTTCATTTTAGTTAAGATTGTTGGGGGATGCAAAAAATCACTTGAGGGCTGCATGCAGCCTGTGGGTTGCCAGTTTGACACTCCTGATCTACTGCATTATATGAAGTTGTTTTGCCATGTCACAGGAGCACTACCATAATTTTTTCATCATGTTAAAAGAATCTATTACAAAAACTATTATTATATGAGGTCTAACTGTATTTTGTATATATTTTCATAATATAAATCATTTATTTAATAAGTGATATATTTTAAAAATTTTGACTTTAAAGAAAAATTTGAAATCTTGTATCTTGACACTATATGAATGAAACAGATTACAGACATTGTATATTATTAATATATGAAGATTATTTATATAGGTATGGCTAGTAATGAATAATGATAATATGAAAACAATAGATATAAGGTATTTATGACATGACCACAAACTTATGATCTGAATGGTTTGAAATGAATCCCATCATAAATTAAGAAGTATCTGTATAATATATTATGTTTAATTATTTGATTTGACTGTGAAGCAGATTATAAATTTTTTAAGTAAACTCAATTAGATTTGAATTTAAGATTTTCTCCACTTTAAAAATTTTATTTTTGCAATTAATTCCAAAAAAATCACAATAATTTTCTCAACAACAAAAATAAATTCACTTTGATAATAATTCTGACAAATTGTGCATTGCATTCATTGTGTATAAGCTTTGCACACAATCATTAGTCAACATTATAGCAGCATTATACCGTATATAGAGGCAATAAGTATCAACTACAGTCTGTATATTTAGTTTTTCTCTAGAAAAATTGTCACACGTCATAATCTTTAAACCAACAACAAAGACAAAAATATTGGTTGTGTCTTCCTATTTTAACAATGTTCACTAGCAATTAACAGAAAGTCTGAACAAAATAGAATGATTGATCAGTTTGTATGCATAATAAACTTAATAGATATTAATTATCTATTGAAATGAGGATAATTTGTAGAATTCAAAGCCATCAGGGAAACTGTATAGAAGATAATTTTTATTTAATTTGTTTAGAAATATAACAAATTTTTTTATAGTCATATAAACTAAAGAAGAGAATCAAAAATATATTAAATGCTTTGCGTTAACTTAATTCTTATAATACAATTTTTCCTATCATATTTTCAAATGTTAATCAATCATTTTATTCTAGTTAAGCTACACTTTTTTAAATACTTATAATGTAATTAAAATAATTATTTATAATAAATGATCATTATTATAATTATATAGTACATCCATTAACTTTGTTTTTAAAATATTAATGAACACTGTAAATAATTTCTCTTCCATGTCCTAGACTGAAATTTACTCTTTATCATAAACCAAAACAAGAAAACAAAACTTACTATAGCCTTTCATCATTGATAATACTATTTAATAAGTACTTCCTTCTCAGTGGTTGAAATGAAGTATACAGAACTCTAAGTATACAAACTTTAATTATGTCACTTCATGTTGACAATTATTATTTTTTTATTGCAGCAATGATGAGAAATACAGAATGATTTCAGAATTCAATTCAGAAACAATATGTTGCAGTTTACCATCATTTTTACAGAAAGAGTGTCCACACAGTTTTTTTTTCCCCAATTCATTTCAAGATATGCTTCTGTGCTGGTTCCAGACTTCTTCAGCCTTAAATTAATGTTTTTCAAGCTTTTATGTCAAAAGTAATTTTCAACTATTTATGACATAAATGGACAATACATATGGACATATGTTGCAGTTTAATACAGTTTTATAGAAATAATTTCTTCTGAAATAATGATCATTCTGACAAATAGTTCTTCAAATTACTTATAACATTTTTTAAATATCATAAGCAGTTTGAAATAATATGAAAAATGCAGTAAAACTGCATCATATTTTTTATTTTCTGGAATATCATTTCTTACAGTTTTGTATATGTGATCCTTTATGATCACAAAAATACATAGGTATATTATTTTTTATTGATTTTGCATATATCTCACTATATGATAATTAATGAAATATCCTATCACAGAAGTGCCAACTCATATTTACAATATATATGTCTTATGAGAATATGATATTCTCTTAGCGTTGATTCACTTAATGCTCTATTTTTCCAAAACGAATTATCAGCATTAAGCAAGAAATTTAGACATTTATTAAATTTTTATAATTAGACATTCATATTATAAGCTTGAATATAAAGTAACTCCTAACTTTTATTGATGATTTTCTTGAAAAAGCATTAACTTATCTTTGAGTGATATATTTAACAGAAATTCTAACATAGATTGTCATAATTATATTTTAAACTGCAGCCAGATATTCATAAAATCAGAACAATAAATTCATTAAATGAACTGGAAATAGCATATTTGTAAATATGAACTATTTGTTATTAGGTTTTTGGAATTAGAGATTCATTTGCAAATTTAATAAAACTTCAAAAATTCTCAATAAGCAAATAAAATACTTATTTTTTTAGATATAACAGAAAAACAATTATTTTATTTATAAAAATTATTTATAATCAATTTCCCAATTTACCATTTTTTAAAGTTAATTATACTTGCCATCCTAATTATTTTCATTTTTTAATAATCTTTCATTAATTGAATCCATAATATTTTAAAAAATAATCATAGAAATAACAATTTACTTCTGATAACTTTTATCTAATCTGAAACTAGATATTTCTTATTGAACATAATAATAAACACTTTATAATTGCTGATTATATAGATCATTTTCTTCAGCATTAATTAGGTTGCTTTTTTGTATTGATATAAGAAGGATGGATATAAATTATTTATCAAGAGACCTGGTCGGGTGTCTCGCTAATTTCAGCGAATGACAGCGTGTCTCTATACAGGAATGATGATAGTTCCATGCCACCTATATTGTTTTTTTACAGTAAACTTGAACTTTAAAATTATACTTTCATATTATTCAAAATAACATTTTTCTTATCTTTAACGCTAGTGTAAAACATACGCGCTTACTTGTGTAATAAAAGAGTAATCATTATTTTCTTTTACGGATTTGAAAGATCACCTTTGTAAGATTACAAGTCAGTACAAGTCAGTGTACTTAGCTAACAAGATAAGTTGCCAACTGCCTAACTTAAGTTTCATTATCTTGATATTTGCATCACCTTTAATTTATTCACATATTATTGCTTTTCATAGTTATATTAAAAATAAAAGGCATTTCTTTTTGTTATATATATATATTTATGTAAAATAAAATAACTTTCTAATAATTATCGTAATTATCAACAAACGGCAGCAGTTACCAAAATGCCACCTAGTAAATATTTATTATTGTGATATTTATTCTCACGTGTGTCGTTAATCTCACGTGTTAACAAGTAAATAAGTTGATTAATTGAATTATTAATTAATACTGAATTGAGAACGATGATAAAATAAATTTTTGAAAAACACAATTACGCTTGTAATATTCGGAAAACAGCAATGCCTAAAACACCTAAACCGAAGGATTCGAAAAAATTAAAAGAAGTACAGTTATTGATAGAGGATGAAAATATTATTTTAAATGGGGAATGGTTACAAGACTCTCATATTAATAATAGGAAGGTATACAATATATTTTTATTGGAATAATAAAGAAAAAAGAAATGAAATCTCCAAAAAAACATTTCCAATGTATGAAAAAAGCTAATTTCTTTCATCCCTCAAAAATATTCATTAATAACATTTTCTGATTGTATTGAAAAATGAAAAAATAAAAATAGTGCACATAAAAAACTAGTGAAATCCAATGAAGCTTATTTCATTTTATCCTTTACAATTCACATTCTCCTACACAGCTATTAGAAATTTTAAATTTCCTTTCATGTGCATACTAATATGAAGACAAATTAGCAGCAGATTTTCAGGGTATTCCATAATACACTTTCATAAAACTACAGATGTGATAATGGGTGGTTATGAAAATAGGGGAGAATCGCATATATTGTACCGGCTCCTAATTCTAAGTGAAAAATGCTTGTTTCAACCCACTTGCAGTGTCAAGTGTGAACAGTGACAATTATGGAATACCCTGAAAATCTGCTGCTAATTTGATTTCATATTAGTATGCACATGAAAGGAAATTTAAAATTTCTAATAGCTGTGTAGGAGAATGTGAATTGTAAAGGATAAAATGAAATAAGCTTCATTGGATTTCATTAGTTTTTTATGTGCATTATTTTTATTTTTTTCATTTTTCAATACAATCAGAAAATGTTATTAATGAATATTTTTGAGGGATGAAAGAAATTAGCTTTTTTCATACATTGGAAATGTTTTTTGGAGATAAAATTGTTTCTCCATTATAAATTGCTTAATAATTATATTATACCTATGGATAAATAATTAAATTAACATTTTAATGTAAAGAAGAAACAACCTATACATTCTGTTACTTTATCTCTCATTCAAGTACAGATTCTGAAACAAATTTTTAAAAACATTATTACAATTCTCCAACACAATATTTGATAATTTTTTCTATTGCTTTTAAATCATTTAAAATTTTAAGAAACAAACTGCATTTACAGCTTGATTTATTTGATCAGAAAATTAGGATATTGAAATTACAGAATGTTTTTCAGATATTTTAAATATTAACATTTAAAAAAAGTTTTTGAAAATAATTATATTTACTTAGAACGTTTAAAATCCTTAAGAAGTGTAGGATGTTCTGGCATTTTTTTGATATCTTCCCAATCTTTCTCTAAAGAGGATTAAAATATTATTATTTTATAATTTGTAATCTTTTTACAAAATTCAGTATCATACCTTGTGGAAAACCCATCACATTAAAAATTCTATCCAACTGATCGTGATGATATGGATTGCTGGTTTTGATATCTTCTTGCCGACAGTGAAAAATTGGTTCAGATGTTAAAAGCTCAGCAAAAATACAACCAATAGCCCAAATATCTAATTAAAAGATGAAAAAACTTTAAAAATAAAATATAATCATAAATAAATAAAATATCTTTTTATAGGGTTGTTTGGAAAGTAATTTAGTTTTTTTCATGAAAATGAATGACAATATTTTTATAGTATATAAATATTTTAGTCAATTATATATTGACCATTTTGGTCCAACACCTCTGGTAGTAGTATGATTCCATGCTCGTAGAACTTTTGATATTTGCTTGCAAAAACTGAATTAAGTGATTTTTTGACAACCTCATTTGAACTAAATGTTTTGCCGTTTAAAGAATTTTGTAAAGACTGGAACAAGTAATAATTGGAGGGTGCCAGATCTGGTGAATATGGTGGGTGTGGTAACACACCCACCATATTCACCAGATCATCCAAGCTTTAACAGCTTCTGGAGGGTCATCAAACTTGTATGAGATTGGGTGTTATCATTGTGAAACACCACACCTTTTCTGTTAATCAATTCTGGCCTTTTCTGTTTGATGGAATCACTCAATTTGCACAACAATTGAGCAATGGCAAGTACACTTCTGAATTAATTGTGGAATTGTCTGATAGAAGTTAAAAAATAATAATATCTCTTCATCTCATATAATCATCTCTTCTGCTCCATGATTGCTTGCATTCAACAATCCATTTTTCCTCACCAGTTATGATTCGCTTCAGAAACGGATCATTTTCTTGTCATTTGAGCAGCAAATCACAGATGTCAATGTGATGGAGCAAATCTC
Organism: Olivierus martensii; assembly: GCA_000484575.1. Taxonomy (NCBI): domain Eukaryota; kingdom Metazoa; phylum Arthropoda; class Arachnida; order Scorpiones; family Buthidae; genus Olivierus; species Olivierus martensii. The sequence continues at coordinate 63,458 of AYEL01066748.1, read as the reverse complement.
TTTCCTTGAACGTGTGGAACCCAAATATCAAGCTTTGAAATGAAACCAAGTAATTTCATATGGTCATGAATAGTCGAATTTGATAAATTCAATCTTATAGCAATTTCTTGTGTTGTTATTTGGTGGTTTGCTTCAACCAATGCCTTTATTTTGTCTTCATCAGCTTCATTTGGCCTTCCAGAATGTGGTGCATTTTTAATATCGAAATTGTCAAAATAAAATTTTGCAAATCAGTTTTGGCACTGGAATTTTGTTAGCACATCTCCAATTTTGCAAACCAGTTTTGGCACTGGCATTCTGTTAACACATCTTCTCCATACACTTCGCATAACTTTTTTCTTACTTGAACAGCATTCTTACTTTTTTGGTAATAATAAAGCAAAATATGTTGAAAATGCTCCTTTTGTTTTCTATTTTTGATACAACAAAAAAAAAAAAAAAATTGCACAGAACCAAAAAAAATTTTTTGTAAATAAACCTTGAGATGTCAACTATCAAAATATATAATGACAATATGGCTTAGAATGAAATTGGCGGGTTAAAAATACAACTAACGCCACTTGTGAAAAAAATGAAATTACTTTCCAAACAATCCAATAGCAAGTGATAAGGCAAAAGATATATAGCATTTTCTTTTGAGTACGAAACTACTATATATCTTTTTTCCAGGTTATACTCAACATATATAAATTCAACTTTTATGTAAAATTTCTCATAATTTTTATTACAATATTTCAAATTATGATAGAATTTATTTGAAGATACCTAAAGAGCAAATAGTAAATTTTTTCCATAGAAGAATATTGTAAAATACATGCAATCAACATTTGAATGTTATCTATTCTCAGTCTTCCTTAAATTATTGTGTTCACTTGACATGATTTGTATGGTATCATTTGGTTTTTTGTGAAAACTGTAAAAATACAATATAGTATTATGTTATGTACTGTACATTTTATTTTTGAAATTTATGTTTTTAAATTACAATAGTCTTTTTGAATTCTATTACCCTCAAGAATTACGAAATATCAGATTTTAAAATACACTGAATTCTAAAGAGATATTTAGATGTGCCTTATACATCACTGACAAAATGCCAATGCAAAAATATATTGCTAAATGAATAGAGAAAAACTTTATGACTAATTTGTCAATAATCAAAGAATTTTATTATAATATATATCAAATAAAAGATATAGTGAGCTTATTCATTTACTCATAGAAGAATGAAGAAAGAAAAGTTTATAAGTTTATATGAGAAAAGAGTAAAAGATTCCTGTCGTCTGTTTCTTTCTCCAAAAAGCTTTCCTGGATTCATTAATTTTTGTTTATACTAAAAACAGAGATTATAGTTTCTTTGATCAGTTCTTTCCATTTTTGTGTTCTAATTTAATTTTTTTCTTTCCATTTTGTGTTCTTTCCATTATCTGCCAACATTTTTAAAAATTATACTGTTGAAAAATTATCCTTATTTGAACATGTTTTATCTGTCCTTTGTTTAATCCTTTAGTTTTTTTGATATTTTTTATTTGATTTATTTAAAAAAAATGTTAATTATTTTTACTTGATAAGATCATTTTCTCATTATAATTCTGAAAGAAAATTTTATTCTGATTGTAAATTTTAATGCTTTCATTATTGTTTGTTACAAAAAATGGATACTATATATTCAAATTGTATCATATGATTTAAATATTACAATATTTTTTTAGAGAAAATGTATGACAATATATAAAATATAAACAATATTAAACTACAGGCACATCCTGTTATTGTGGTGATTAAGTTCCAGACCACTGCTGTAAAGCAAATCACAACTTTTCTCATTTGCTAATGCATATAAAAACATATTTACACTATTATTCATTAAGTGCACAATAGTGCTAAACCTAAAAACTTGGCAGATGATTGCATTTTAAAGCATTTGGATATCACCTTGGAGGAGCTAGGTTCAATTCCAAGTCTCACATTTTTAGCTTTTCAGAATAGCTGGCCTGACCCATCTATGTGTCAATTTATGTTTTATAAAACTATTCTAAGTATTATTTTGCAGATAATTTTCATTTTTATATATAAAATAAAAACAAAATATAATTGAGAAACACCAAAGAGCAAGGCAAGCCTGTATATTATAATTTACTAAATTATGTATATCAGAGCATGTGGAAAAAATATTATTTTAAACAAACATTCTTAGCCTTCCATAAAGTCATCATCAACTACTATGGCATAAAAATATTATGTTATTAATAAAATACTTTTTAATATGAGAAAGAATTTTACTTATATAATAACAAATAGGGAACAATATGTAAGGAAACTACACACATCCAAAATTTTGTTGAAAATTCAATTGAAACAAACTGATAAGAAAACTAAGTATTGAAAATATCATATAGATATAAAATATAAATACTTGACTTAATTTGTTCCTTGAGTGCAGTCATAAAGGAAAAAATCATAAAGTGGAAATTTATTTCCCATAGATGTAATGTTAAAAACAGAAATTTTGTTCTCTACAATGAAATTGGACCTTTACTTAATATAGTAAGTCTTCATTTAATGTTTCCTCAGTTAATGTTGTTTTGCTATTATGTCACCAAAAAGCCTAAATTAATTAATTAAAAAATTAAAAATCTTAAGGCAGTGAAATGGAATAAAGTCCTTTTTTTACATTTCCCTTCATAATTGAGAGAAAAGAAAATGGAAACAATAATTATAGAAAACAAGGAAACCATATTTTATATGAGCAGTAACTCAAATTTATAATATTATCCATGAACAATATATTAATTAAACATTTACACAGCACATAGAACCATAGACAGAATTAGGGTGTGGACACTGAGATATGTACCCCCTGTCATTTGAAATAAAATAAAGAAAAATATACAGTTGTTTTAAATTATTAGCAATATAATTCTTTGTATTATATTGCCCTCTGTCATTTTTTTTACCAGATCCACTATTGCCTAAGATATTTTGCCAGACTGAGTGCAAATGCTTTGATTTTCCAAATAAAAGGATACAGAAAATAAAATTAAAAATCACCCCTTTGGAAAATTTATATGGTAGATCAATGGAAATTTTGGTTTCACTTACCCCATTTCAGTTAAAGTTGCTATTTTCAGAAAAATAATCCTAACATTAATATTAATCACATTTTAAATTGTGTTTTATGTATGAAAATTTCAGCATCATCCAACAGAAAATATTTCATAAATTTACATCATGTTTAATATATTAACAGATTGTTATAAAAAATAAAAATTTAGGCCTTCTGAGAAGGCCTGAATTTTGTTTTGTTTCTTTTGTTTTTAATTGGAAATTTAATTCAGAGTTGAATAAAAGACTACTACTATTTTATTTTTGATTTTCTTGAAATATGATAATATTGTTAGGATTAATATTATTTTTTAGTTGAATTTAACCTGAAAGTCAGAACATATGTTCACTTATTCTTTCTCTGGAAGGGTCTGATAAAGACTGTGAATGAGGAGGCAGAAACCACATTAAGAAAAATAAAAACAAATACTGTAATTTCTCAATGGTAATATATGATTATTATATTTTTTTATTAAAATTTTATAGTGAGGATATTTTTGTAATATGTGTTAGATTCTAGAGAGTGCTGGACTATAGAGAGTTTACTATATTATGATTATTCTATATACCAGAGATGGTCAATCTTCATGTCATTAAGAGTCATATAGGAGAATCTCAAATACTTGAGAGCCACATTAGTTTTTCCAAATAATCTTAACAATGGTTTAAAAATTATTTATTATTTATTTCATTTGGATTCATACTACTCTTTACAATAAACAAACAAATTACAAATATTTTATTTTTTAAAATTAAGTAGGTATTTGCTCCATATTAACTATTCATTTTCATGCTGTGAAGGCACATTGAAGGTACCAAAGAGCTGCATGTGACTCGTGAGCCGCAGTTTGGCCACCATTGCTATATACCTTAAAATTTCAATCCTAAGTACTTTACTGTTAAACCTATTCAAGTGTGATTATATTATTACCTGTGGAATTATTAACAATAGATAATATAATTACCAATTGCTTTAGTATAATGACGTGCTCCTAATAATAACTCTGGAGCTCGATACCAGAAAGTTACAACAACAGGATCTAAGTCAGCCAAAGGTTTCAATGGAGAGTTAAACAGACGTGCAAAACCCATATCAGCTAAAAAGAAATAAAACTAGTTGAATTTTGATATTTAATAACTTGTATTATAATGATATAAATTACCAATTTTCACTCTTCCTCTTTCTGGACCTTCTCCCATTACAAGAATATTAGCTGGTTTCTGAAAAAAAAAAAATATTAAAAATCTGTTTTGCTACTGTACCTAACTAATTCTTAATAACAATTTACCTACCAAATCTCTGTGTAAGACCCAATTGGAATGCAAATAATGGATACCATCTAAAATTTGATATAATAAAGATTTAACCATTCCTTTTGGCACAATAACTGGTTTCTTATTTGCTTTAGCTGCTCTGTGGAATTTGATAATGTGCTATTTGATATTTAAAAAATATTTAAAACTTAAATAAGAATTATTTAAAAAAATATATAATAAGTAATGAATGAATTTACCCATAGATCATGTTCAGCATAGTCGAACAGCAACCACACTTTTCTATCAGTATGAGATAAAAATACCCGTTGAAGATTAATTACATTTGGATGTTTAAGCTCTCGCAATAACTAAAAACAATGGTAGAAAAAAAGACTTAAGGAGACAGGTAAGATTCTGCCATCTACAGATATAAGTAGATGAAAATGGTTTATAAATAGGCAACAAAACCCTTTAGCTGCTATTATTTTGTTTAATACTGTATATAGAAATCTGAAATCAATAATGCTAGAATTTCTCATAAAAGATAATATGGGTGTTATTTGAGTTACAAATTTAATTCATATGTAAGTTTTGTTTATAATCTAGAAACTATTGTTATATAACCCAAAAGTACTGAAATTTTATATTCTGTATTTTGTAATATATTTTGCAATTAGACCAATTAGAAATTTCTTATTTCACAGATTTGAATAAAAAGTTCTGACTATAAAGTGAGATTTTTTGATATAATTTTCATCATCTTGAAATACTGCTATATGTTATGCAACTATGAAGTTTTGCATTATATTGGTTGCTAGAGCATTCTGCTATCATAATGTTTAAAATTCTTGAAGAGTCTGAAATTTTCTGAAATTTTAAAATGAAATTTCAAATTTGTAAATACGACCACAATTGCAAATACATTTTATGCTTGTTAACAATATGTACAGTACCGTGCTTATTATTATTGTGTTATGTTTGTTATAAAATATACATCCATTATCATGTAATAATCCTTTAAATTATTTTAGAATATAGCATGGCTCCATTGATTTCAGAAATAAATGTAATGGACTATTATATTCTGCTTATTGTCCTGAACAGACCTGGGTAAATTTTATTTGAAATAACAAATAATTTTTCAAATAATTGAATATTGCCAAATAAAAGATAATGTTATTTGAAGATAATCTGTCTTTCAAATAATTTATTTGAAATAATTTCAAAGATAAATTATTTGTCAAATAATTTATCTTCAAATAAAAAATTATTTAAAGAAATATGTTATTTGAAATGAAAATCCAAATACTTTTCCAAATAAAATTTCATTATCTGATCCTTGTCCTGGGGCGCGGACTGTTGTTCAATGCTACGTTTATATCGGTCGTTAATTCGATCAAAGCTGGACTATGGATCTGTGATTTACAGTTCAGCTAGAGAATCCGCTCTGGGATGTTAGACCCCATTCACCATCAGGAACTTCGTTTGTGCACCGGGGCATTCCACACGTCACCTGTAGAGAGCCTGTATGTAGAAGCGTTTGAGCCTCCACTTTCCATCAGGAGGAAGCAACTGTCTCTCTACTACTACACCAAATTGAAGTCTCTTCCAAAGAATCCTGCGTGGCAGAGTGTTATCAATCCCATGTTCTCTTTGTTATTTGCCGCTCGACCTTCGTGTGTTCCAACATTTGGTCTGCGAATGTCAGACCTACTCAGTGAGCTTGATTTAGATACATCCTCCATCTTTCAGTCTGAACATACAGCTATCGCCCCTTGGGATGCGTCCTCCATATCGGTGGATTTTCGTCTTCACCGTTATCCAAAAGATTCCACTCCCGACTGTGTATATCAACAACTCTTTGCAAATTTTCAACATACGAACGCAGGCTTTTTCTCGATATTCATGGACGGATCTAAATTCGATGGCCATGTGGGATCTGCCGCCATCTGTGATGATGAAGCTTTGTCAGAACAGATCTCCACAATGGCTTCTGTGTTCACTGCCAAATTGCATGCAATACACCTTGCTCTAAAGCACATCAGAACTAAAGGCCACTGTAGAAGCCTCATTTATTCAGACTCACTGAGTGCGCTTCAGGCTCTGATCTCGTTGAGATCTTCGGCACATCCTATACTTTTCCACATCAAGAAGCTTCTTTTCCGTCTCGCGAATTTCATTTTTAATTTACTTCTTATTTCTGCCCCTCCTTTTTCTTCAAATCCTTACAAATTGATCACAGTGATAGCAACTACACAACATTATTGCTCCCTGTTTGAGAAAGATAATGTTACATGGAATGATACTGCGCAAGTAATATGATACTAAGATCAAACAATATAAAAAACATAAATTTAAGTGACATGAACTTTTTAAATTTTGTTAACCAGCATGTTTAGATTTATAACTTGCATATATAATGTTTATGCTGTTAATAATATGGATAAACGTCCACTTTTTTCATAAAATTATAAATCATTCAGCACCAATTCACAGTGGAAAAAAAACATTTGTAAGAGAGAAGCGCTTTTGACTTTATTAAGCCATCTTCAACTCAAAAACAATGTTATAATGACCGGTTGGTTGTTATAACATTGTTTTTGAGTTGAAGATGGCTTAATAAAGTCGAAAGCACTTTTCTCTTACGAATGTTTTTTTCCACTGTGAATTGGTGCCTGAATTACATTTATAAGTTTATGCTGTATATATCAAAAAAATAATGGAAAATATTCTAAATAAAATTGAATTTATAGTAATAAAAATTATTTAATATTTTAATTAAATAATATCAATGCCTGCCTGACATAAATTGAATTTAAGATATAAATGATAAAATATTGATATTTGGAATTAAAACATTGGTAATATCTATATATAGTAGATTCCACTTAATTGGGCCACTGGTAATTTGGGGAAGCTGCTTTTTTTGGGCCAAATTTCAAAGAACGGAAACCAGACTAATACATAATTTAAACACCTAATTGGGACAGTAGCAGAAAAGGAATTTAGCAATTTTTGACATATTTTAGGGATTTTTTGAAAGTATGTCAACACTACATACACTAATATTTGGCAACACTAGCGTGATGGAAATTAGTTATTTGCCAGATGAACATAAATAGATATGTGTCTGCTTAAGAGTCTATTGTTACTGTACCTAGCAATATTCATTTACGGTATCAATTTTATTTAAAATCTTTTTAAATATTTACACTGATGATGGTTTATTAAAAACCAAAAGTACTCTGCAATAAATAATTGTTTTTCACTTTAACTGAGAGCTTATAACTGTGTATTATTTGTGGTTTTAAAAGTGAATTTGGATATATATTTTAGTTGTATGTATTATTTTTTCTTTCTATTTATAGTACAAATATTTTCTGTAATTTTGATATAATAAACATTAAAATAGGTACACTAATTTTTATTTTTTCCTACTTATTTATTTACCTACATATTACATATTTTATTTTAGAATTTAGTATTAGTTTGTTTAATTGGGCCAAAATGGATTAGTCCTAACATGCCCCAATTAAGCGGAATCGACTGTATTGTATGTACGTCACAAATTTTTTAAATCAGTGATATTTAGTTATTAATAGAATTACTTTTAAATAAAATTATTTATTTTTTAGCTTTGAAATTGTTAAAATGATCTACCAGAAGTTATTAGATATGACTGGAAAAGTTCAGTAAGTATAATATAATGTTTATAATATATGTAATGATGATAAATAATTCAATTTTTAAAGTCATTATTAACATAAATAAAAACTTAAATCAGGCCTGGCCAATCTTTTTGAGTTCTAAAATTCAAATTAAATATTAGTTTTCATGTCATTAGAGAAAATTAGATAAAACATTTATCAATAAAAATATTATATATAATAAATTTGTCTTTATATATTAAAAAACTTACAAATAATATAACACACTTATTCATTTATAAAATTATTAATATAAATATAATTAAAAAAATACTGTATTACATTGAATATAAGCCGCACTTTTTATTCAAATTTTTAAGTCGTAAAATATGGGTGCGGTTTAAATTCAAATTGAATATCTTAACATCTTATTTCTCTTGATCTCCCATTCCCCAACGTTCAGTCTTTTGCTTTACGCTCTGTATATGCGCATAGTATTACAATCATTGATTACAATTTATTCGGTAGCTTATTATATATATTAGTACCTATTTAAGTAAATAAAAATGTTTCTTATTTTTCAATACCTATTATAAAATTTTTTTTCCGATTTTTCAGTTTTAAAATCCTACTGCGGCTTAAATTCAGGGTCGGCTTATATTCGATGTAATACAGTAATAATACTTGAAAGTCCTTTAGCCTGAATAAAATCTTTTGACTGCTAAAGGACTTTTGAGTATTATTTTTTTGGTTTGCGTTTAGTGTAGTCTCATTGAACTGTTATTATAAATATAATTGTTTTACATCATAAAATTTTCAAAATTTGACAGTTTTTAAGTTTTCAATTTATAAAGTTTTCAAAATTGCATTTGTTTAAAAAATTTGAAGTCAGATGAAAACATCTTACAGATCAGATATAGTCTGCAGGATAGTCAGACCATATCTGATTTAAATGAAATATGCCACTAAAAAAGATTTGTTTATTGCAGGATTATGTGTGAAATGTTAACCTTTGAGTGCCTTTGATGTGGAAACATGGTATTATTTTGGAACAAAAAATGATAAAAACGATATAAATAAAATTCAGTCCCGAGTTACATAGTGAAGTTATCCTAGAGCAGTTTTTTTGCATTTATTGGGTGAAAATATGTGCCTCTAATGATGGGTTTTAAATTTTCTGATTGCCGAAATTTCTTTTTAAATTCCATTCTAAAGATAGAAAATGTGAATGGATTGTATTTGGACTATTTTTTTTTTGAATCTTATCGATTCTGCTTTCTATTCTATTATATTTTAGTAATTTTATTTTGATTTTTGGATGAGGGAAATTTATTTTTGAAATTTTAACTAAAATATGGAATTTTATTATGATCTGTAAAATTAGTAAAATTGAAAAAATTTTACCGACAATACAAACATTTTGGTTAATTCTTTTAAAATATAGAATATTTTTACTTATTTGTTCATTTATTGCTTTACATTTACAGATAATTTAGTAAAATACAAGAAAATATTAATGTAAACAACCCTAGGCTATAAAAGGGGAGTGGCACTTTTATTATTTTATGGCGGCAATCATTTCATGGGAAATCGCAGTCAAGCCTACTTTACTACGCTGCATGTGGTATTTGGTGTAGTATGTCAACAAAGCATCTCAAGGCCAATTAGAGTAGGATGAAAAATGTTATAGCTGTTTATGTACGAAAGTAGACGATTTTTCGTGTATGTTATGTTTTTTTTTATAAATTCAAAAATTTATAAAATATTAAAATAAAAATTATTGAAATGAAGGAAAAACATACAATAAACATATTTTATTTAAAAAATGACAATATTTTAATAAATTTTTCTCTTTTTTCGACTGATTAATTAAATTAATTAATTAAAACTTGTATAATATTTCATTTTTTATTGATAATTTTTTAAAATATAATCCGATTTTCTTCATTCATACCTTATCTTATTCATAAGACTTATTGCTATCAGAAAATACCAAATATTTCATTGGATGGCTAAGAATTCACATAAAAATTGTTTTCTCTGATCTCATATAATAAATGAAAAGTTGTGAAAGAAATAAAACTCAAAAATTTTTACATTGTTAGAATGACAATAAAAAATCCTAAAAATTTCAATAAATTTTGATGAAAATTGCCTATGACCTTGAAGATGTCCCTGTAATAGCTAGGACGAAGTTTCCTGCCAGGGTTCATGTCCTAGCTGTCGTTTCCGGTGAAGGTGATGTCATGCCGCCGCATGTCTTTGGAAAGGGGGAAACCGTAACTAAAGAGGTTTACTTGCATGTTCTTACAACAATAGTGAAACCTTGGATGGAAACTGACTTCCGGGAGACCCTACATCTTTCAGCAGGACAACGCACCTGCGCACATCAGTCATTTAGTGCAAAACTGGTTGTCAGACAACATGGATATATTTTGGTCTAAAGAATTCTGCCTCCTAACAGTCCAGATTTAAATCCTTTGGACTATTACGTATGGAGAGTTGTTGATAGGGTCTCTAATACGTTGAGACATCCTAATGTGGCATCTCTCCAGGTTGCTATTGAGGCAGCGTTTTCGAACTTGGAAAAGCAGGCGTTGCAAAGGGCATGTCATCATTTCAGCTATTGAGGCAGCGTTTTCGAACTTGGACAAGCAGGCATTGCACACGGCATGTCATCGTTTCTGGTCAAGGATCAAGGCAGTAATTGAGGCAGAAGGGAATTACATTGGTAATTTTAATCTAAACAGATCCAAAATTAATGTGCAAATGATAATTTCGATAATTTTAATCTAAAGGGATCCAAAATTAATGTGCAAATGATAATTTTCATCCCAAATTAATGTGCAAATGATAATTTTGATAATTTTATTGTTTTCAAATGATATAATTTTGATAATTTTATTCTTTTTTTAAAAAATTTTGTTTAATTAAATTGTTTATTTTGTCCGGATTTAGCTGGCGCACCCTGTACATGGCCTTTGCATTTTTACAGATTGTCAAACTCTGAAGTTGGGTGGTCAGCTTATACATGGATCGGCTAATTGAGTATATACAGTATTAATATTTATAGATGATTTAAAAAATGCAAATAAACATATTTAAAAAAACAATTTTTGACTGAATTAGAAATGACATCACAAAACTTTCACGTGTTATATCTTTTAAATGAAGCCTCAAATGAAAAAATGTGACTAGACTTTTTTCGTTGGAATTTTATTCTCTACCAGTCTGTAAATTTTGGGACAACCTTTTTGAATCACCCTGTATATTATCATAATAAACTTAATGAACATTAAACTTCAGGAATCAGACATAAAAATATATAATTTTGATACTTTAGATCATCGCATACAGACACATTCACGCCTGAATTGCATGATAAATTATAGAATTTGCTTTTACATCACTGTCATAAGTACAAGTGGTCATAAGTTCATGGCATCAAAAATCAAGAACTATCTGTGGCCTATATAAGCACACATTTATATAATATTCATGTTAATACATTAAAACCCAGTTTTACAATATCCTATTAGAGTTCCTGTTAGATTTAACCATCAATTACTTTTTTATATAATTATTAGATAATCCTAATTGATAGTTACTGATATTAACCCATTGAGGTCTGTTGACATGCAAATATGTCAAGTGGAACAAAACGATAAAAAAAACAAAAAAATTAATACCGAGTTACACAGAGCAAATGGTCCTAAGTTGAAGACTATATTTGGATAAATGGTCTATTGTAAATTAATTAAATTTTCTCTATAGAAATTCATTGTGCTACAATTAGGTTGATACTTTTGCAAAGTAAATTAAAAATTAACAAAAGTTTTCATAAAAAGCACAGGAAAACAAAACATGAAATTAAGATGTTTAATCAATAGAACGTGTGCACGCACACACACTTAAAAACAACATCTACATCAAATAGTAGCCATAATAAATAATATGGCAAGAATAAGAACTAGGGATTGTGGATAATTTTTGCATGCAACAGATGCACCATCAATAAGAAATAAGAATCATTTCAATAGTAGCAATTTTTTCTGTATTTTGTCCCAGATTGCATTATTTCAAATTCACGTAAATTGAAATTGTGCAAAGAGGAATTATGCTATACATAAATTGGATTTCTATAAATTACTTATGTAATGAAATTTGGAATGGATTATTTATGTAACTTGGATATATGTTATGTAGTTTCAGACTTAAGCACACTAGGCAGTGAGAAATAATTCAAAATTTATTTAAAAAACAAAAGTACTTTCGGTAATAAGATTTACCACCATCAGTTGTACATTCGAATATAAAATAGAACAAAGGAATAACAGTTTGAAAATTAACATTAAACATTATTGAAGTAACACAAATAAATAAAATAAAATAAACTAAAATTATTTATTTATGATGTATTAATTAACAGTGAGGGGGAAGGGTTAAAAGTAAACTATCAAGTATTTTTATGTATTGCGTATTTCCAAGCATTACTAAGGCCATCCGCTTGTCTAATATTAATGATGTTATTTGATTTACTGTTCTTTAGAATTTCAATCTTTTCCGTAGTTGGTAGAACCTTACGGTCACGTACTTCCTTTATAACACGTGCTTCCTGCCATAGAACGTTAATGTTTTTCTCAAAAGCCCTTATAGCTAATGCGGTGTTGAGGTTACCCTTCGAAATGTCAACATTGTGTTCGGCTAATCTATCCATAAAATTACACACCGTTGCTCCTATATACGTTTCTAATTGATTATCGTCATTATTTTGTATGGGGATTTTGTAAACCCCATATTTATAGTCATTCGTTCTTTTAGACTTGTCATTTCTAAGTAAATTGAAGATTGTGGGGCCTCTCATGACAGGGGTGGTAGTCGGTTTAACATAAATGGTTGTATTAAAGGCATTATTGCCACTATTATTTTAATATCAAGGAAATTTACCATTGTTTGGCTGGCCTGGGTAAGTTTAAGTGTAAGCCCATATTCACTTTTTCAGAGTTGTTGTACAATGTCACTTCCTTTATGTTTGCTTTGCCACAAAATAAATATGTCATCCACATACCTTGAGTATAAAAGGAAATCAATAGTGAGATCGGGACTCAGCTGCGACTCTACTTGCCTAACAATTATCTCCGCCAACACCCCTGCCATGGGACTCCCTATAGGGACCCCGCGGAGTTGTTTATAAAAAATACCGTCGTATTCGAAATAGGATTCGTGGCAAATAATAAAAGCAATTTCGCGTAAGAGCTAAAGGTCTTGATGTTCTATAGGAGTGTGTTCGATCAAGAATCTGTAAAATAAAATGCAGGTAGCGTTTAGATTTAAAGAAGGGTATAGCGCTTCAAAGTCTAGGATCGTCCTGTCATTTTCTGAGGACGGGCTCAACTGCCTTAAGCTGGACAAAAATTCCTTAGGAGAAGATATGCTAAGGGAGTAAGGTGTCAAAAAGTTGCCACACCATTTGGCTAGACTTTTTTCAATGTTGTAAGTTGGAGAGCACATTTTTTCAACTATAGGTCTGGCGGAGATTGGTTCTTTGTGCGTTTTGACATACGCAAAAATCCTAGGGCATGCTGGATTAATAACCTTGGACTTACAAATAAAACCAGGTAAGCTGTAATGTTTGAGAAGCTTATTGACCTTAGATGCTAATGCAGCAATTGGAATGAAGAAATTAGTAGAATATTTAATTTAGGTCGCAAATACGGATATAGTAACAACTTTATACGAAGACTAAACTGAAAGATTGAAAACAAGTTCCATTTACAATCAACACGCATCCACCAACCAGGGCCCTCCTCAGCTGATGTGCACTTGCCTAACCCACAGAATCGCTTTCCTTTGCCGTATGAACTTCATTCTAATAGTTCAATTAAGTCTGTACTTAAATCGACAGATAAAACACATACCTTTAAGAGAGGCCCCACAATCTTCAATTTACTTAGAAATGACAAGTCTAAAAGAACGAATGACTATAAATCTGGGGTTTACAAAATCCCCATACAAAATAATGACGATAATCAATTAAAAACGTATATAGGAGCAATGGTGCGTAATTTTATGGATAGATTAGCCGAACACAATATTGACATTTCGAAGGGTAACCTCAACACCACATTAGCTATAAGGGCTTTTGAGAAAAACATTAACGTTCTATGGCAGGAAGCACGTGTTATAAAGGAAGTACGTGACCATAAGGCTCTACCAACTACAGAAAAGATTGAAATTCTAAAGAACAGTAAAACAAATAACATCATTAATATTACACAAGTGGATGGCCTTATTTTTTTTTTTTTTTTTTTGCATATTAATTAGGCTTAGCTAAATGCACTTATCGGGTTAAATAATATATAATCATATTAACATAAAGTTATACTAATATACTGCCTTTTTCTTTTCTAATCGATTGATAGTTTTTTTTGATATTACAAGATGTTTGATATGACAGCTGACACACTTTCTTTTGGAACTGTGTTGAAAAACTGCGTCAGCCTTGTCTGCGTTGCTTTTTGCCTCAGATCTGAAATTTGGCGTAAGGAACAAATGCACAGGAAGCTAGGCGCCTAAATTTGAGGCTGCATTCAAGCATAGGATTACATTCTTCTATGAGACCTGTAGACGATATAAATAGGCTTTTGGCTACCTGAGGTCTATGGAGTGAGCAAGGATAAGTAATGAGAAATTTTCTGACAAACTAATTCAGAGACTATATTTTGTAACAAACAACTTCCTTTATTAGAGAGAGAGTTTATATTGTTAACAGTATTTTCGCCGCTCAGCAAGAGCTCACGAATAAGTGCAAAAGCTCCGCGAATATCGATTTTGTGGTTACAAATAAATTTTCATGAATAGTCAAATATGAGAATACATAATCTGCGAATAACAAGAACTGACTATAGTAAAAATTAAGAATTTCAATTTCATTAAATAAAAATTATTATTTTTTGTTTTAGTGGATACAGCTATAGGAAAAGTACTTTGAGTCAACAGAGTACCGATGATTATGAGAATCATATGGGATATCCAATTAATGAAAGGAATGCAGGAACACATGCACAATATTGGGAAGAGGAAGAAGAAGAAGACGCTGATTTACGTAGAGCACAATTGAAAGAATCTGATCGTTGGTCAAAACGTAGACGTAGTTTAGATAGACAGATGGGCTTTGATGATGGTCCTATTGAAAGTACTGCAAATAATCATAACAGAGATGTTTATAATTATCAAGATGGTATTGATGTTTATAGACAAGAGAGTTATGAAAGTTATGGTGATAGTCATGAAGAAATAGCTGTACAGGAAAATAAAATTTGGGAAGGAAAGATGGAACCCAAACAAGTATATAATAAAGAAGTTTTTGAGCAAAAAATTCCTCCACAAGAACAAAAAGATGTATATAATGCAAGTGCACATAATAAAGGTATTATTAAAGAATCATATAAAAACCATCCTGCTGGAAAAGTGAATGTTCAAAAAGATCCTTATGGTAGAAATGAAATGTATGAACAGCCGTATCCTAATAAAGCAGCACATAATAGAAATGAAGGAATTGAAAAGAATGTACGTAAAGAAGTAACTGTTAGAAATGAAATGTATGATAGAAACATGAAAAAAGAAAATGTACATAATGAAGGATTTCCTAGGAAGGAATTGCCTAAAATTCCTATAGTTCAAAGACATGATAGAAAGGAAGTTTATAAAGATCACAGACATCCAACATTTGATCGCAAGGATATCTCTCATAATGATAAAGTTCACAGGCATGAAGCTTATGAGAGGAAAGAACCTTTATATAATGAAAAAGATCATAGGTATGATGCATATGAGAGAAAAGAACATTTATATAATGAAAAAGATCACAGGCATGATACTTATGATAGAAAAGAAGCTTTGTATAATGACAAAGATCACAGGCATGATGCTTATGATAGGAAAGAAACTTTGTATAATGACAAAGATCACAGGCATGATGCTTATGATAGGAAAGAGGCTTTGTACAATGACAAAGATCATAGGCATGATGCTTTTGAGAGAAAAGAAGCATTATATACTGAAAGAGATCACAGGCATGAAATGTATGATAAAAAAGAAGTTCAATACAATGAAAAGAATCAAATACATGAAAAGTATAATAAAAAAGAAGTATTATATAATGATAAAGACCATAGGCCTGATATACTTCCTAATAGAAAAGATACTCATGCTGTTAAAGAACAGAGATTTGAATCATATGATAAGAAAGAAACATTACACACTGAAAAAGATTTAAGGCATGATAAGAAAGAAGTGTATAGTGAGAAAAATCATAGACATGAAATGCACAATAGAAATGAACTTCCACATGGAACCAAGGAACACAGACCTGAAACTTTTGATCGGAAAGAAGGATTGTTTAATGATAAAGCTCATATTCAAGAAACACATGAAAGAAAGGAAGTAAGGATTAATAATGAGCATAAATATGAAGTGCACAATAGAAAAGATATTTATAATGAAAAAGATCACAGACATGAAATGCATGATAAGAAAGATATTTACAACGAAAAAGATCATAGACATGAAATGCCTAATAGGAAGGAAATTTATATTGACAAGGACCACAGACAAGATTTTGAAGAAGTTCATGAAAGGAAAGAGGTTTATAATGACAAGGATCACAAACACAAACAACGTGATAAAAAAGATATATATGTTGAGAATGATCATAAATATGAATTGACTGATAGAAACGAAGGTTTTAATGATAAAGATCATAGACATGATTTATATGACAGGAATGAAAAAAATCATAGGCATGATTTACACAATGCAAATGAAAAAGATCACAGGTTTGAAACACATAATAGAAAAGAAATAGTAAATGGAAAAGAACCACATACCAGAAATGAACTATATGATAAAAAAGATATAATTGTTAAAGAAGCACAAAAGAAGCATGAAATACATGAAAATGAGGATTTAGCAGAAAAGAGTGCACACGATAGAAGAGAACTCTATGAACATGAAGACAGCAAGACAATAGATGATGATTATTATGAAAATCAATGGGAAAGTCAAGAAGAACCACTTCAAGAATCAAAAAGTGATTGGGACAGTATGGAGAAAGAGGAGGAGGAGGAGGAGGAAGAAGAAGAAGAAGAAGAAATAGAACAATCTGAAATTCAAAGGACAGGCACAGCAAAGGTGTCACCTAACAACGAAACTAATTTAGAGACTCCAGCAGTTCCAGAAATTGAACCCATAAGAATGGAGCCAGCAATACCAGAATTAGTTACAGCTGATGGTCAAATGTCTCGAGCAAAGATTCGATGGATCACTGCCTTCAACAAAATAGTAGCACAATTAAATGAGGTAAAAATTGTTCTTATTCTTTATTTAGTTTTACAGTAAGTAAATTAATATCAACAAATTTAGAAAAAATCTATTAATATTTATTTGAAATAGATAAATTTTTAGCCAAGAAAATTAGATCATATTAAATAATGTTTTGTTATTAGACCAAATTAAACAGTATTAATATTCATTATTTATTTCCAATAATAGAAATTTCAACCTTTAGTTTTACTGTTTATTACATTTTTATACAAAAGGAAATTTTTATTAATATAAAAATAATTTGATTAATTCTAAATAATGTTAAAAATAATTATTTCTAATAATAATAATACATTTAAAACTAATGTATTATTTTATTAGAATTAAATGTATAATTTCAAATTTAATTCTAAAATTTGTAAAACTTAGTGATTTCTTAGCAGTTTAAAAATGGGTTACAGCAGAAGTTGATTTTATTACTTCTACACAAACAATATTCAGATAATAGTAATGAAGTTTTAAGTATCATCATAAATTATGGCTTTTATGTATTAAAACAAATAATATGAAAATTCATTTTAATAATTGTGCAGCAGCTGTGTTTGATCAAAGTATATTTAATGAGTCTCGTGAGATAGAAAATGGAATTAGTATCTCATTTGTTACAAAAGATATATTTACAAGTTAATAAGATTGGTATGTTTCCTTTTTAGTATATAATTTTTTTCCCTTTTAAACTGAAGGACATTTAAATTTTGATTAAATCCATTTACAGTATGTAAATTATAAAAAAACAATATTTTTTTTGTTTAAAAACTATCGTAATGATATTAAATTGTTGTACTTATACTAGCCTTGATAATATATAATTTGTAATTTGAATTTTTAAATTATAGAAATGCAGTTTTTAATATTTCTTAATGTTATTAAAAAAAAACATTCCAAACTTATTTTTCCCAACTTATTTAAAAAATGTTTGTTTATAAAAAAAGATGGGAAATATTTTGAAGAAATTAACAAATTTGTTATTACTGGAGATTGAAATAGATATATAGTGCTATTCAAATTAGCATGAATCATTATCAATAGGAAATAAAATTTATTTTCACGTATAATAAAACAAAAAAATTATTTTAAACAATTAGAAAGTCCGAAAAATTAAAATAGTGAAACTCTCTGACAAAATATTAAATAAAACATTATTTACACAGGATTATTGCCAAAATTTGATAGCATTTTATATGATGAGTTAACAATTTACTGTTTAGCAAGTAATTTTCTTTTATGACTTGTTGGAGGAAAGATAACTCAAGTAAATTGTTTGTTCTCGGAATCTGGTTTGATTTTCTAGCTCTCTGAATATTTATTCCAACTAAGTGAAATTTCAAAGAAAAAGAAAAATTTAAGATTACTTTTACACTAATTCTTTTCAGTAATTTTGTTTTAATTAATTCATTTTTATTTGTGTGCATCTAAACATAACTTAATTACTCAGAATGTAGACTAATTAAAAATATTTTATAACATTTTATTGCTGTAATTAAAATTTTGTATTCAGATATTAATCTAAAATGTTAGATTTAATACAGTTTTTAGATATGCATCTGAAACTTAAACTAAGAGGAAAATTTTTACAGTTTACATAATCATTTTTTTTTATGAAGTTTTGCTTCCATTTCAAAGATGATTACACTATATACATATTTGCAACTAGACCACTTTATTAATAATTACACAAAATATTAGCATTAATTTTTATGATAATTAATGCCCAATAATTTGAATTTCCAAATTATTAATATTGATACAAAACATAATTTGTTATTTACATCTATTATCTATCAAATAGTTTCACAGTATTTAATTACTTTATAATCTGTTTTGATATCAAATTGAAGATTTATATAAAATATTAAAGTTAAAAATATACTGTACAATATCCGAAACCATGAAATTTAATTTATGCATGGAAATTAACAGCTTACTATTATACAGAGTGGGCCAAGATGAACCAAACCTAACATAGGAGCCAGCCATTAGTTGGGCTCGGTTTATCTTGGCCCACATTATATAATGCCTATTATTGAATCCTCCTGCTAGAAAGCTCAATAATAAACATTATACAATAGTAACATTGCTTTGATCATAGAAAAAATATATGTAACACTTCTTTTATTGAATAAAGAATGATTTGTGTGTAAACTATGTTGTTTCAACTCTGTCTATGATTGTGCACAATTGAAGCAAATATTAAACTCTGTGGAACTTATGTTAATATAGAAAGCATTATCATCATTGTGACTCTTGTCTGCAGAATTTCTCCAGTTTTATACAGTTAAAAATTTTCAAAAGAGTATTGATAACTATAGAATTGACTATCAGATTTATATAGTACATGCTTTTTACTGTTTTGGTAGTGATAAGTTTTTTAAATAAATAAAATAATAATTTACATTTGTTGTGAAGTTTGATACATATCTTGAAGCAATCTTCCATTTGTTGTGTAATTCAATATTCCTATTATGAACTGTTAGAAGAAACTTTTTAAATAAATAAAATAATAATTTACATTTGTTGTGAAGTTTGATACATATCTTGAAGAAATCTTCCATTTGTTGTGTAATTCAATATTCCTATTATAAACTGTTAGAAGAAAAGTTTGAATAGCATTTTTGATTGGCACAGATTTATTAAAATTAAATAATGGAATTAATTTATTTACTTAGAATTAAAGCTGGTTAAGACAAAATATATAAATTTTACAAAAAATAAAAATGAAAAAGTTTTTAAAACTTATTTGAACAATAAAATATATATTTTCTCTTTGGAATTTGTTCAAATATAAAGTAAAAAACGATGGGGAAATTAAGAAATTTGAAGATTCTATGAAAAATATTTACAGAAAATAACAATAAAATTATATAGTTATGAATTTATTAAATCTTAACAGGTTTTATGTTAACAACACAATAAGTATCCACATTTTTCCGTTACTATTTACAATGCATATACAATTCATTAACAATGCAATACTCTACACACGTTATTGCAGTCCATTGTTACAAAAATTCTTCTGACTGTATCATTAGTTTTATTGAGATGATGCAATCAGATTTTTTCTCTTGAGGAAATATGCAGACAAAGTTCGTTTAGGTTCTGATTATGTTCAGAATACTAATCTCCTACAGAATTCCTTGAATTTCAATAAAGTTTCTATGAAATTTTCTCCAGATTTATTTTAAAAGCCATAAATAATGCAAGCGATGATACTCAGTAAGATTATTATGTTTCAGACATAATAAATATAGAAATGGAAATTATTAAAGGATGAATTTAATAATTCCGTTTGATTAACTTTAAATGTTTTTTTTATAGCTACTGTATAAAAATTACAGCTTGAATGTTTAAAATTTATTTTTATAATACCGAAATGTTACTTGTATGTGTGAGATTTAATAGAAAACGTGGTAGACTTATGTAAATTTATTTATTTTTCGGGTTTTAAATAATTTTTTAATTGTAAACTAAATTATAAAATTGATTTTATACATTTCTTATTTTATATTGTGATTAAATTGATGAAAATCGCGAATTATTCTTCAGCAATATGTACTGATTCTTTGCTGCACATAATGTGCTGGAGGACGAGCAAGCAACATCTGTATTGTGTGTTTAGTGATAGAATATTCCCCGCAGATCTACGATCGATTCACCCCAAATCTATTTTTATTATTATTATTTTTTTATAGACACAATTTTCCATAATTTATCAGATAAGTAGGAAACGTTTCAATAGGTTAAATCATTCAAATGGGTCCATTTTATGTATACAGTTTATTGATAAAAACTTCAACACGTCGCCGCCGTCTGCTAGAAAATCATGGAAATCAAGGACGAGTTTATTTTATTATTTTCACTCTCTGCATATTCATTTTATAGAATTTTTAAAAAATATCTAGTTGATATTGTATTTCTTATCTCGCCAGTTTAAAACTTTTGATCTCTCTTTTTTAAATCGGGATCTTGATTGATGATAACCGCGCTGAAAAATTTAACATCCTGTTCTGTAGAATCGGGATGGAAACAATAGATGTGATTCTAGATTACTCGTGGGAATTCGGGCTCCAAACGTGTGAGATATCTAGAGAAAAGTTGAAGATTGAATAATTTATAATGTAGACATCGATAAGCGCAGGTTGTATGCTTATCTGTACGCATCGCAAATTTTATTAAACGATTTCGATGTGTTTTTTAGCTAGTTTACCGAATATTAATTCAGTAATCTTAGACAAACGTATCAGCAGTTAATAAGTAGAAGGACAAGAATATCACTTAGCAACCAAAATTCGAATTTCCGAGGCGTAAGACGCAAATAACCGTGATTAATGAGATCAGGTAGGAGTAAGCGAGTAGATACGTTAGAATTGATCCTTTTTCTGACAGAATATTTTTAATGTATTAATATTATTAATCCCAATTGATGATACGCGGGAAGAAAGCCGATGTGACACTGCAACGCTCGCATTAATCACGTTATGTTATTAGCTGCGAGTCATCACTCTTAATTACACTTTAATGAGCCGGCATCGAATCGTTCACTCGTTCGATAGGAAGACTGTAGACTTCTGTTCTGTCGCCTGGTAAAAACTCCCAAGAAACTCGTACAGAACAGATTGGTTTCGACATCTGACCGTTTCTGCGTCAAAGGTTTGGGATTTAGATGTCTGCTCCGGGGATATCGCTAGTTGTAAAATCTGATAGAGTGGGAATTTCTCTCTCCATTATCTGCTTCCGTCTTTCTCGCTGTTTTTTATCGTTATATGGTTAATGCATCACCAAAACTAAATGCTACGACAATAAAGATAACTACCTGATTACACCTTATATTTTTCTGAAGTACAGACACGCATATTCTATATTATGGCTGCAGAGTTGTGTGGATGCAGCATGCTGTAAGATCTATTCGCTTTTAACTGATTTATGCGTATAAAACACTATTTAAATAATTAAACTAACAATTAAAATGAAGTTCTGTACAAAAAGATTGTTTTAAAACTCTCTGTGCATATAAAGCTGTTTTAAGCAGCTATAGAAACTTCCTAAGATACTTATACTAAGCTATACGAGTTTGGTGTGAGTTTAGGAGATTATAACGTATCACATTCGATAAAAATCTGAGTGGAAGATGCGGCTGTGATCCTTTAAGATTTCTTAATACCAAAAGCCATTTTCTAACTGCATTACGTTCCTCGGAGCGTTAAATGAAACGTTTTGCTCCGATGTGTCAAGCGTGCCGTAATGAATGTCAACCTAAGCAAGCAGATAGAAAAAGAAAACGCAAATATTTATACCATCGATTTATAAAGTTTATATAAACCAGTGAGAGAGCCTGTTGGCGAGCGGCGAAAAATCTAGATGGATGAAGATAGCGATGCGATAAGATACTCAGATGTCGGCATCTAAAAAGAAAAAAAATACACTCCGATGGCGATTAATATTGAAAAATGCGGTTGTTATAATAAAAAAAATTCTCGCGAAATTAATGAATTGATTCCTACGTTCTTGCGCGAAAAAGCCAGGCGGGCATTAATTAATTTAAGAAGAGAAATATGGAAAATATACTCATTATTGTACTGTCAAGTTAAATCGAAATCGGCTTGTAAATTTAAAAGTTAATGAAGGAGAGAAAGAGACAAAGGAGGAGTCGCAACCATTTGAAAGATCTCTCCAAGGAGATGAATTTTTTTTTCAACTCTTCCTACTTGTCTTCTTAATTTATCCAATAAAATTCTTATCTAATTCGTTTTTGCTAGTTTTAAATGATAAACGACGTAAAAAAAAATACAATTTCGAATCTGAAAAATCTTGTAAACAAAACCAGCTTTCATGTCTATGTTCAGATTGATTTATCTCTCCCGCTGACTTGATCAAGTGGATTTTTTTTTTCGCCATTGAGATATTTAATTGGATCAGCTCAGTAATAAGTTATTAACGTTAATAATTACCGTTAATGGAAGCATAATCTCTCGTTAAATTATAGTAGAAACGAAGCCAGTTAATGTAAATAATAGTTACGCATGTTTACTTACTTTTACTCCATTATCTACTCTAAAATGGGATATTAAAACTGATTTGTTCGAATTTAATGCAGTAAATAATACGTTTTGCATTCGTACGGGGTAATATAATGCAAATGTTTGGTTTTGAAATCGTCTCGTACACGGTAGAAAATTAATGATGGTAACGATTTTATAATTTCGCATAATTGCCAACTCGATAACGTCACGGGGATTCTGCACAGGAATAATTTTCGCTAGAATGTCTAGTATGGACAGACGAGAACGATAATTCTAGGTCTTGTTTAATTATCTATATACTACGTTTTCAAAACCCTAGAATTACCCTTAGGATCGTTTTGCTTTTTAATGGAGTTTTCGGCTTGTAAAATGTCCAAAAATGATATACACAGTTTTGTAGCTCGTACTGTATATAAAAGTTGATATATATTTTCTAGTTAGGATAAACGAAGCGCGTCACATTTTTCGAGTCGTAAAAAAATATATATATATATATTATATAGAGGAAAGAGTTTTATAGCAGCTGTTAAAGTTGATTAAATGCATTCTGTGAATTAAATGGAATGATTTAGATGGAAATATATGGTTCGAAAGTAACTAGCCAATTTTATATACGAGGTACAAGCATAAAATGTTTTTTTTTTTTCCCTCTCTCCATAGAATTCATGATGGAGAATTTCGAAGTTTTTGTTTCTGTTGATGCTGATAGCGGTAACATCCACACGCCTTTAAGACCAATCGATGACAATATATATATATTTTTTCAAGTATCCAAAATCTGGAATGAAAGAACTGTGTATTTTTACAAAAGAACAAAATTTTGCGTTTTATTTTCACTCGCAGATTCTCATCAATCTACAAAACAGTTGTCTGCAAAATTTCTCCTACTGGAATTTCATTTTTATTCACTTACGCAAAAATTTTCCGTTCGGTAATTGATAATTGATGACGATAATGCGGTGTTTTTTAATATATATAACAACGTATCGTGCACAGGAAAAAGACAAAATGTTTATCGGTTCATCGATTTCGGATAGTTTTGCATTACCGACTGACTATCTGCTTAAGTTTCTTATAAACGAAAGCAAAAGAGAATTATTGATAGAATAGGTGAATATTTCATGTTAACTCGGAATACTCAAGTTGGGATTGCGGATGGGTAAAGGCCCATTGATTGGATTATCACCTCCTGGAGGTTGCGACTCAAATCGATCAGCGATTTTGTTATTGCTACAATTTTTTTTTCTGGTTACACGGCATCGTCATTACACGAAATACGATTCCCCAATGCGGTTCAAATTCGCGTTTTTTTCTTTTTTATAAAGAAATACAAGAAAGAATGAGATATCGAAGAATAGAAGTGCTTTATACCAATCCAAACCAGTTATAAAATCTTGTGGTACAGCTAGTAAACCGTGTCCTGTAACGTCGTAAAGATTGCATTGCAGTTGAAGCCACCCTGCATGGATTTTGTTGGACAGAATGATGGATGCATTCCTGTCACCTCTCCAGACACTTAACTGCGACAATGTCTTGTCTACGTGGTATAGGCAGTCTACATTTCGTTAGTTGCTAGTGTCCTTTCTATATATAATGCCTTTCTTTTTTCGTTGGACTTCAGAATCGTTCGAGTTTTCCATCTCAGAATTGCCTCTCTGTATTTTTAGAGAGCGTGGTGCGGGAATCTTACTCGTCTCTAAGTGCTTTTACTGTTAAGGTACAACTTTAACACCTTGTTAACCGTTACACGGTTTTACTTGTCGCTCGATTTTTTCCATCGATTGTAGAGGTTGTGTGGTGCCTTACAGATTTTTAACTTGTTAAAATTTCATTCCTTCTCGGAAAGCGGAATATGAAAACCACGAATAAAAATAACCTTCAGTGTTCATGTGAAGAATACTTAAATATTCACAACTCGTAACTTTTTTTTGTATGCACTTGTTGATGATTTTTATTATTTTTTTTTTTGGTCGTAATTTTTAGTGTGCGAATATTGAAATTCACTTCCGTCCCAGCAACAAAAAAAAAGACGTATCAGACGTTCTCCTTTACGTGATGCGTTTTATGTTGAGTTTTTCTATAATTTATGATATTCTGCTTTCGTGAAATCGTTAACTTTTACCACTCGGGAGAAATGCGGAAACCTTAACCGAGTATCAAAATTCAGTGAATGCTTTGCCAAAGTTTTGAATTTACTATACGGTCTCTCTCGAAGAAAGTGAGTTACTGGCGAGGAAATTCGGAAAACGCGACATGCCAAGGATTTAATAGAAAAATGGTTCCGTTTGACAGAGGCTATATATTAATATTAACCCAATTTCCCAAAGATAACCATCTAGTTATATAAATTTTACATTATTTAATATATTTTTCCTCGTAAAATTCTCGAAATCGGCTCGCGTGAGAGTCGATCGTTTAATTGTAAAAATGACTAGCACTGTAACAAACTGCCAGTTATTCATATGCGAATATAACATGTTTTCTATAGTGCACGAATTTTTTTATTTTATCTGTCTGCCGCCTTTTCGCTTGGTTGGATTTTTGCCTCGAATTTGCTTTTATTCTTAGGAACAGTTCGATATCCGGAATGTTGTTACTTGTATCGATCGGGAATCCCCTTTACTTATCGGAAAAATCTACACATCGGAGAAATCCGATTAAAAAAAAAATATTCCAAATAGCAAATAATCAGGAGAGGAGAATCGCATCATTGTGTGCATTTTTGAGCCGAGTTTATATTTTTTATGTGCAGAAAAGTTATATAAGTGGAGACGGTCCGAATGTTTTATCGATTTTTGTTTCTATAATGTGGATTCAGTTGATTAAAACAACTCGTTTCGAAGCTTGTTGGTCCAATTAACAAATTTCAGTTTTAGATACACACGCGTAACACTCTCGTACACGATGAATCGGATCATTAGAGGTTGATTCCTTCTAATGGTTTACGAAGTAGTGCAAAACATCGATACGTGTACGCACGTTTCTGTAACTGCTGCCATTCATGCAAACTTCGGTGTCTAAGCGAAAGTCGAAAATGAAATTTTGGAAGGATCATTTTACAAATAGAAAATTCTTACTTGGGAAAGAATTAATAGATTTTTTTTTTTTAGTGACACGAGAAGCTTAAGTTTAATATCGAAAAGCTTTCGAAAGGTATTCGGCCATCTTTAAATAACTGCAGCCAGTACGAAAATTACTCGACGGACAGAATAGACAGAATTCTATTTTCGTGCAGAAAAATGTGCTTGATGAAATTATATATATGTAGAAGGTGGAACCTTTATATATTAGAATTCATCTCCCAGTACGAAATTCCAGTTCTTTACTAACATCAGTGGCTCACCTTATATTTATTTCGAGTAAATTAAAAATAGTTACAGAAAGTTTTCTTCTTTTAGAGAGCTGGAATTTCGATATTAAGTTTCTCTCTTTTGATGAAAACGTTTCTAGTTGGCCGGGATTACTTCTGTAACAGTTTACAATGCTTAATTGCTCACAAGTGACTGTAAGGAGATTTTTTTGTCTAGCAATCGTCACTTATTGTTAGTGGCAAGGATATTTTTAAGGATGGTGGAGAAGAGTTTAGGGTGTTATCGAGATGGTCGCACCATTGTTTATCCATTAACGATAAGAACCTGCAAGGTAGAAAGTTCGATAAGGCGGAAAAGTATGGCGACGACGTGATTCGGTGAACAAAAGTATTGGAAATGGTTAGAGAAAGAGGCGCCAGGAGCTACTTTAACCGTTTTCGATATTTATGCGTTCCAGATGGTCGACAATTCGTCGTTAGCTAACTGTAGACTTGATTTATCGATGTTTAGATTGGATAGGTGAAATATATATCCGAATATTTATTACGTCAGATCGATAAAAATTTCTAGAAGAATTCCGTTTTTCCGTCTCTGATGGTTTTCGGATCCGGTCGGAAGTGAAAAATTCAATTTAGTTCCGTAGTTTGAATAAATATAAGTATTAGAAAAGAACGTCTGGTTTCTGACGGCCGCACAATACACGTCTTTCATTAAATCGCGGCACGTTTCTTAATATAGGTATGTGAGGGAATTCACAATTACATCAGAATTTTTACCGGAGGAAATCTTGGCATCATGTAGTCGCCCATACTAACAAAATATTAAATGGGTTACACAGATGTAAAAAACGGGAAATTTTCTTTAATCTTGGAATTGACTTCGAGAAACGGAAAGTTATAACATTATCTGATCTCGTCACGCGCCCCTCTTCCTTCACCTTTGCCATACTTAAACGATTTCCGTACGGTCTACTATTATATGCGTTGTAAGCATCAAAATTCATAGAATAGTATGAAAATCCACAGCATAGCTCCAAAAATCCACAATATAGCATCAAAACTCACAGAATAGTATAAAAATCCACAGAACCCATAGAAGAATAGCATACCACAGAACCACAGAAGAATAGTAATTACAGTATCCACAGAAGAATAGTATACCACAGAACCACAGAAGAATAGTAACTACCGTACCATAGAAGAATAGTATATCCACAGAATAATAGTAACTACAGTACCATAGAAGAATAGTATATCCACAGAATAATAATAACTACAGTACTCATAGAAGAATAGTATACTCACAGAACCACAGAAGAATAGTAACTACAGTAGCATCAAAACTCACAGAATAGTATAAAAATCCACAGAACCCATAGAAGAATAGCATATCACAGAACCACAGAAGAATAGTAACTACAGTACCCATAGAAGAATAATATACCACAGAACCACAGAAGAATAGTAACTACAGTACCCATAGAAGAATAATGTACCACAGAACCACAGAAGAACAGTAATTACAGTATCCACAGAAGAATAGTATACCACAGAACCACAGAAGAATAGTAACTACAGTACCATAGAAGAATAGTATATCCACAGAATAATAATAACTACAATACTCATAGAAGAATAGTATACTCACAGAACCACAGAAGAATAGTAACATAGAAGAATGGTATACTCACAGAACCAAAGACGAATAGTAACTACAGTACCCATAGAAGAATAGTATATCCACAGAACCAAAGAAGAATTGTAACTACAGTGCCCATAGAAGATTAGTATACTCGCAGAATCACAATATATATATTCTGTGGTTCTGTGTACTTACAGAACCACAGAAGAATAGTAACTACAGTAATATAGAAGAATAGTATATCCACAGAACCACAGAAGAATAGTATATAAACCGCAGTATAGTATAAATACTGAAAAATAGTATAAAAATCCACGGTATAGTATCATCAAAACTCTCAGAATGGTATAAAAGTCCACAATATAGTATCAAAACCCTCGGAATGGTATAAAAATCCACAGAACCCATAGAAGAATAGCATACCACAGAACCACAGAAGAATAGTAATTACAGTATCCACAGAAGAATAGTATACCACAGAACCACAGAAGAATAGTAACTACAGTACCATAGAAGAATAGTATATCCACAGAATAATAATAACTACAATACTCATAGAAGAATAGTATACTCACAGAACCACAGAAGAATAGTAACATAGAAGAATGGTATACTCACAGAACCAAAGACGAATAGTAACTACAGTACCCATAGAAGAATAGTATATCCACAGAACCAAAGAAGAATTGTAACTACAGTGCCCATAGAAGATTAGTATACTCGCAGAATCACAATATATATATTCTGTGGTTCTGTGTACTTACAGAACCACAGAAGAATAGTAACTACAGTAATATAGAAGAATAGTATATCCACAGAACCACAGAAGAATAGTATATAAACCGCAGTATAGTATAAATACTGAAAAATAGTATAAAAATCCACGGTATAGTATCATCAAAACTCTCAGAATGGTATAAAAGTCCACAATATAGTATCATCAAAACCCTCGGAATGGTATAAAAATCCACAGTCTGTACTGTCTGTACATCAAAACCTTCACAATAACATAAAAATCCACTGAAATAGTGTGAAAATTTATAGCATAGTATCATAACGTATAGCATAACATCAAAATCTATAGTATAACACCCTGCCTATAACAGTGGCGTACACGTACGGTAAAGCGACACGCTGGAAAACTTTTTAGTCACGTAAAACTTAGGACTGATACAGTAAACTCCCGATAATCCGAGGTTGGATTATCCGGGTTGGGGATTATCGATGTTTTTATCTTCGATGCGATATCTGAAAGATTTTTAACGTTACAGATTCGTTCCTTTATTGTATCTTAGATGCTGGCAATCAAAATTACAAGTATTACAAAATACAGTAATTTCTTGATACAAATAAATTTATTGTTTCCATTTTCAATAAATTATAGAGCATTTGAACATATGCATGCATGCAATTTGTTTATTTTTTAATATCTTGTCCATATTTCCGATTTTTGAGTATTTTGCGGATTATCCGAGGAAATTTCCGATTAACTTGATTAATCGGGAGTCTACTATATTATTTAATATTCGGATCGTCGCATGATGGTTTATTTTTTTTTGCAAAAACATTATTTTTGGCAGGCGCCCTTAGAATTTTTAGTGGATTTTAGCATTAAAAAAAACAACATCTTAACGAAGGAATTTTCCGATAGTTACATCTGCTAGATAATCCCCAACGCCAAAAATTAAACTTAGCATCGTTTAGCAGAAAATTAAAAATCTCAAAAACTATTGACATTAACGAAGAAAAAAGAAAAATATTTACCAAAATTACCATTTATAGTTAGCAACCGAAATTTTTTAAAAAATAAAAAATAAATATTTTAAGTGCTTTAGTAATTGTTTAAGTGCATTTTTGTTCCAACTTAAAACTATTAAAAAACTATAAACAACAACCTTTATGTACAGTCTTATCGATCCTGTTTAAATAAATAAATAAAAACGGTTGCTTAAAAGTCTCTCGAGTTATTTTTTAATGTCTTCCTTTTTTATTTTTAATTACAGTTTTCTATAATGAGTTTTTAAAAATGTAAAAACAGAATTTCTGATAAGCCGCTTATTTTTGTATTATTATTATTATTATTATTATTACTACTACTAAATTTTGTTATTTTTAAAGGAGAAATAGTAAACAGATCGATGTTATTTTTTTCGTTAATCACAACTTTTTAATCGCGCATTTTAAAATAAAAAATACGAAAAAAATGGAGAAGAGTTAGCGGTTAAGTGGGTTAGATTTTTAATACGGTTAGATTATTATATAAATAATAACTCGTCCTAACTGAGTTAGGAAGCAATTTATCATTTTTCTGCTGTAGTCCATTATCGTACCGGAGAAATTCCCATCTCTTTAATATTAAAAATTCTTTAAAAAAAAATTGCTAGCATTAATGGCATCAAACGTTTGCAGCGTATCAGAAATAACTTATTTTTCATCATCATTACCATCGCGGTAATAATTTTCCTATAAGCGATTCGTCATACTAATCGATGGTGGCAAAAATGGCGTCCGAAAACGTCTGGCTATAATTCACGTCACGTCTGTGATCTCCCGCATTAAATCTTAATCCGCACTCTCTCGAGTGTGTAAATGTTTGAGTGGATCTCACAAATCATGGAGAAGTTGGGCTGTTTTGGTCCGGTTGCTGCACTCCCTCCCACGCAGCGTGGCACGTGATGTTTAGATCCGTGCGTGGCTCGTCTCGTGTCAGAGAATGTGCCATATGCCATTCTTGGTTACTTATTTACCCTACAGTAACATTTGACCTAGTTTGCAGCTAGAAATTTCTTTTCTCCGATCGATTTAAACTGAGTAAAAGGAGTCTACTTGCGGTTCCTACGTGAAGCGGATCGAATCGCGTGCGAAAAATGGTTTCGAAATTTTAGGAAGAATGGGAGTGTCTAGTTTTATCTGAAATTCTATATTTATGTAGATCGAAATATAAAACGTCATATATCTTACTTCATTACTTAACTGCCTTTATTTTATTGCCTCTGTTAATGGCGAATTTAGTATTAAAAAAAAAAAAAAGATATTTTTTGGGCGTATTCTGAGGCATCCTGCCAAATGTCTACATCCATCATATCTATTTCACTTTATAAATTTGGATAACAGGTTGTTTTGCATAGTTTTCATAACTTTAATCGGAACTGGTAGATCCTTGCATCTCTTATATGATTTATTCCTACGTTATACGGATTATACAGTCTACAAAGAATTTTTGTAGATTTTTGTGAGGGTCTTTCTTTTTTTGCAGTTGTATATTGACGATAACAGCGTTGACAGCCCGTATAATGATCTTGTCGAGCGTATTACGCCGTGATCAATACTTGGAGGAAGAAATTGGGTGACAGTATCACTTTATGCCGCAGTTTTGCCATTTTGTAACTAATGACACCGTTCGATCTAAGGAAAAAAAAATGATAGTTGGTCCAATTTTTCTGGAGAATTAAACGACAGGTGGTTTTTTTTATATTACGTGCAGTTTGATCGTAAATTTTATTGTTATTTTTCCCGACAGCGTTATAACGTTTGTCCTTTTACACGAGGAATTTCTGATTTGCCGGGTATTAAGTGGAGGAAAAAAATTAGCGCACGTTATAAACGATTTTCGCCTGCACTACTTCAGAACGTAATCTCTAGATAGGGCACGTTGACAGCCATTTTTGCGATAGCGCACGCTGGCAACTTTATCCAAACACCTTTTTATCAGTTTAAAATTATTTTTGTGTGTGTTGTGTTTACTGCGATTAACCTTTTTAAGTCCGGCACACGTCACCTACCTATTTTTCTGATTTTAAAATTATTTTTGTGTGTGTTGTGTTTACTGCGATTAACCTTTTTAAGTCCGGCACAAGTCACCTACCTATTTTTCTGATTAACTAGTTAGTTTACGAACTGATTAGAATGCAGTTTGGAGCGAAGACCGTAGTTTGTTTTGATGCCACGTTGCCTAAGACTTTAACTTGTAAAGTTAAATTGCCATCGAAACGTTTCCCAGTTTCAAAATGGCGAATCTTTATGGTCGAGAATTATAATGAGGAGTTAGATTTATCGACATTCTTTCGTGCCACTTCCGAACTGTGTTGATTGACTGCAAGCATTGTTGTCTTTACTTAAACAAGATAGAAAGTAATCAAAAATTCAAACAAGATGTTTTTAAACTTTATCATGCGAAATTTTTTCATTTTTTTCAAGAGTTCTGAGCCTCCCAAACTGTTGTCGAGTAGATAATTAACTAGTTAGAGGAACTTTTAAGAGCGATCTTGTAAGGATCTTTAAGAGATAACGCATTAAGTTTTTTTTTTCTTTTTATATATAATAATTGCGTGGAGATACTTCTTCAACTGTTTCCTCTTCGTTTTCGTGACTCTTCACCCGTAAACTTTGCAAAATTCCATTAAAGAAAGAAAGATAAGAGTCAACGAAAGTCATGTACGTTAAGCTATCCGTGCAAGATTTTTGTTATATTATCACGACCGAGTCTTTTAAAATGAATATGTGCAAGATAGATGTAGTCAAAACTGCAAAACACTCTTCGTTTAACAGCAGAAAGATCGGCTTAGACCGACTTTGATGACTTTGTCAGCAATACAGTATAAAATTTTTGAGAATAAAACTATCACTTTTGCCATTTCTCCCGTTTGTTTTCGGCAGTGTGGGCGTGAGTAAGCAGTGGATGTTATATATAAAAGCTGGGAGTTTTGTTTACATCCATGTTTTCATCGTTTAATATTCTTGAGAAAAATGCCTGGAGTCATTCCTCCTCCTGACTGTCGAACCCGACCGAAATTATTTTTCGTAATCATTTAGAAGGCTAGTTCAATTTATGACCGATCGATCGACTGGGAAAAGCAAAATATTTGCATAGGGTGGATATTGCGTGACTGAGTAAACAGTAGGCATCAATTAAAGTGTTGTTCTAAGGCCGGGCGCCTACAAAATTGGCCAATTATTATAAGTCTCGTATGTAAAAGTCGACTTAAAAAGGGCATACCGTAATTTTCTAGATTTGAAATTGGAAATAGCTTTTTTTTTAATCTCATTAAATTAAATATTTCGGTAGTTTTGTTAAATGGCAGCTGCTGGTTTTCTCGTACTACTTTTTGATTTTCTATTTTCCTCCTCTTCGACCGGTAAGATTTTAATGCCACATTATATAAAACTGTTTGTAGTATTATGTTGGCATAAGGTATATTTTGCAAGGTCTGACTTGAAGATGCTGTTACAGATTTAATATAGCATCTGTAGACATCAAGGTAATGCTGCCTTCCGCCACTTATCCAGTTCAAAAACAGGAAAACACGTCTTTCAAAATTAAAGATTGCTTTAATCCGTTTAGCATAAAATTGCTGGAAGAAAAAGCTGGCTAATGTTCCTTGTGTATCGAAGGAAGAAGAGGAGAATAAAAAAAAACGGAAATTGCAGATTCCAGTAATTACTTTTCGTTATCTATACCCACTTATGTCTCTGGATCTATTCTCAGAGTGCTTATGCAACAGATTTACAGAAAATCAATGGCCGATTGTTTATTGGTTTGATGGAAGTGCTTCATTGTGTTCCATCCTGTCTTGCAGTCACCAGTTCCTACGAGACGTTCATTGTATTGTTAAGTCGTTAGGATGATGGTTCTCTCTCAGACTGACGTCTAATTATCCAGGAATTGTACTCCACGGTTTGTCTGATGACGACGTCTGGGCGGGTTTTATGATGTTTCTACATAGTCTGCAGTCGTGTTATTCCATCAGACTCTGTTGTTTCTTACTACCTGGGTCGCAACCGCCAGAATTTTTTAAAGGGAAGAATGAACAAAATGCTCAAAACGACCTGAGTAATATATGTATAAGAAAGTTTATATGCTTCCGCGACAATTTAAAGATTAATGCACTATTAAAGCGACTGTTGTCGCATTTGCACACTGTTTTTTTTCCTCTCCACTCTTCCATCCATAAAACTTTCAAGGCATACAATCTTAATGACTTGCGTAATGAGCCGTTTATGCCACCAACAGCTGAGACGTAATGTAAAGATCATAAATGTTAATAGCGAGTAATGTTTAGATGGACTTTTATTAGACGAGCCACTCACCATTCCAACTTCACACACACACACACACACTCGCAAGGCGAGTATATGTACTCGCATATGCATATTGATCACGTTGCGTTGGACACAATGACTTTTTTTTTGTCATTTGTGCGTGCGTGTTATGTATGTCCTCGTTGCAGTTAATCCGCTTAGAGTTAAGGTTAAAAAAAGCCGAGAAGATAATTAAAAACGCAGTTAAACCATGGCGAGATAACAGTATCGATGGGGATGCCGTGATTGATGACGACGATATTTACCCCTCTTAATATGGTATATCGGCGTGGTGCTTCATTAAAATGCAATCTGGATATGTTTCTTTTTTATAGCTGCAGTGCAGCACGGTGACGTCGTAGAAGAAAATATGGTGGTGATCAAAATGATTGAAGTTGTAGTCTCCCGAGACGAGAATTTCTTCATTGCGGTGTTTCACTTGTCAAGCAGATGATCCGCATCCGCATCACTTGTTCAGTTTACGAGTTTTTCTCCTCTGGTTTACAGTTTCCACTTATAAAATACAATAAATTCTCACTGTACCGTTCGTGTTCCGTGTGTTATACCACTCAGAGAAAAAGTATTTGTAAGTGGAAATTTATATATGTTTACAGTTTCCACTTATAAAATACAATAAATTCTCACTGTACCGTTCGTGTTCCGTGTATTATACACTCAGAGAAAAAGTATTTGTAAGTGGAAATTTATATATAAAAAAAAGAAAACTTGTATGGCTTTGTTAAGAGTCATCCTACCGTAATAATCTGTCAGGCTGTCGAAGAAGTTGAGAGATCGTTATAGTCGCTAGAAAATTTTCAGAGGAGGATTTTCGACGCGTTATTTGGTAGATTGCAGCATTCCAATTTAACAGATTCAATGTATCGTGAGAATACCCAGAATTATTTTAATCTAGATAAAATCTTTGTCCGTCATTGCTAGAGACTGCACTTCAGCTTTCGCCCAATTCTTTTCAAAGCAATATTTTAATGCCTTCTCACTATTTACATTTTTCTTACGCATACGTCAAAAAAAAAAAAAAAAATATTTTTTAATTAATATAATTTTATTTTTAAATTTTTTATTAATAAAATATTACGATCTAATACGGCCGAAAGCAAAGTAAATCTGAAAAAAATCCCAAAAAACGCGACTTTTTAAAATCATGCTAACAGTGATCTTAAAATCTGTTTTATCATTCGTTTAGCATTGATAAAATCGTTTGTTATCGATTTTTTTAAATATTTCAAAGGTAGACGGTAGGGAGGAATGCTATTAGTGGAACAATAGTAAAGCGACTCTTTCCTTCAGGCACTTCGATAAGGAGGAATGCGATTTTTTTTTCTCTCTCTCGCTCCTCGTCGCTGATGCTTTTAAATTTAATAAAGTTAACTGAAATATTTGATGTAAGGTATATATTTGCGTACTTTTTTTTTCTGAACGGGTGCAAACCGGAAAAAGATCAAATTGTAGTTAAATTGGCAAAATTTAATACAAATCACGGGGAATGACATCATAAAGCACTCCCATCTGGATGATAAGAAAAAGTCTCCAGTCCAATAACGTTTCTAATTTCGTCAGTCTCTAAGGATTGGACAATCTGATATTACTCTACAGTCGACATTCAACCTGTTTTATTATTAACTTGAGAGCTTTTACAATTTTATTTTGGATTTAACCTTTCTTCTATCAGTCTCCCTTTATTATTATTATTATTATTATTACTCCCTTACAATGATTTCTGCGATTGAAAATTTTGCATTGTGTGTGTGTGGCGAAAAATGCCATTTGGCAAGAAATTCGAGTGAAATATGCTCAGACGAAAATTTAAGTGTTAACGGCAAGATTATTTTCTCATAAAATGGAGCGTTTAAACTGCCAGTAAACACCATTTAAGGGCGACAAACATAGCCACATTTACTTAATCTAAAACTGCATAGAAAGATTCCAGGCCGTTTGAAACATGTATTCCAACGAAAATCACGTCGTAAGAAGGGAATCGAATATATCCTCGGGCATATTTCTCTGCCATGTTGTCGTCAGTGGCAACTGATAGCATAATTTTTCTCCACTGAAGTGTCAGCGGAGTATAACGCTTATAAAAGTTCATTTTTTATTTTCTTCTTTTTATTAAACTTTATTGCGCTTTCGGCTTATGTTTAATGCGCTGGAATCTATAAGAAGGATATACATCATTAAGAGACTTGACTATATAATTTTAATCGCTGATATATAGCTGTTACAAGCATAACTAATTAAGATAATCTGTTATTTGCGTGAGGCTATCAGGAATAACGCAAATTAGAAAATTACACGAGTACCGAGTACATAAATGGCGCACGATAAAATTTCTATTGCTGAGTGACGAATTAAAAGTTTGATTCCTGTTACCATAACTGTTATAAACGGGCTTAGAAGCAGTCATAACCCTTAAGCATGGCGAATAATGCCTAGAGTGTATCGATCCATTATTGTGTTGGACTGCTCCTAAGCTACCAGTTCGAACTTTTATCTGATTTTGGTTACAGAAATTCCAGTTGTAGTTAGGAGTTATAACTAACAGCTTAAGGAATTCCAACTTCTATTAGCCCGAAACTAAGTAACTACCGGCGTAAGGGAATTCTAACTAGTACATAATGCTAGCCCAATTAGTAGCTAAGTGAATTCTCATTAGTAACTGCGAGCGTAAGGGAATTGCAATAAGTATTAACGTAAATCACTTTAGTTAGGACGATTCTAACCGGTTAAGTGTGAAAAAAAAAAAATGTTAACTGAAAGTGTAATTCGTAGTTAAGGATGCGTGAGGATGAAAATTAATACTGCAGTAAGAAGCCATTGTTTTCGAAGCGGTTCAAGATTTATACTCTCGTAAAATAGTGATATATTTGGATCACGCTCCATCGGTTTAATTGTGAAGCGAAGTGTATCTCTCCCGCAGGAATATAATTCGACCCTCTCTCTCTTTCTCTTTCCTCTAAAGGATTAAAAGGATGCCATCTTATCCCTTCTCACCTGTTAGACGCAGGACTGTCGAGTTTAGATAACTCAGTCAAAAATCGAGTTTCTCTATAAATCTATTTTTGTGGTGATTGACAGTTGGATCCTGGGAGTTCTGTCGAGATTCTGCCTTTCTCGGGCTATCGTCCAGCTTATCTATCTCAATATATGTCAGCTAACTGTACAAATGACCCACATTCGATAGGCTGTAGTCACATCACCCAGGTGATCGTTCCTTTCCGAGTATTTCTAGACTCGATAAAATTTTTATTCCTACAGGGATTGATCTTGCATTTCGTGTAATAACCTAAACGTTTTAATGTTCGCTTAATAATACATATATTTTTTTTTTTGCTTCACTCTCTTAATTATGTCTCATTCTCGATAACTTTTTAACAAAACTTTAGTCATTAACTGCTTCTATATATATGTAATTATAATAACGAATTGTATGGGAGTTTGCCCGGGCATTTCGCCACGCAAACCTGTAAAAATTTCTCAGAAAATTGTTGATTTATCCCATTTTTATGTAAGAGAGATTCAATGATATAAAGATGTACCAAAATCTTGTTTTAATAGAATATTTTGTATCCAAATGCAAATATAGCTTTCCAAAATGTAAAACTTTATTAGCATTATTAAATGTTTGCAAGTTTACGCCCTATTATTGGTTGAAATTACAGTTTATGACGTAATAATAACGCACGAGAAACAGTATTATTAAACGTAATAATAATTTTTATGCAATTGTTTAATTTTGCTAATCGCCTTCCGAATGAAATTTATATATTTTCGATATATACAATCGTGTATGTCTAAAATAATCAATATCGGTTCATTATTACGTCTAACGATTATTACTATTATTATTTCGTACCATTATTACGTATTGTTACATGCTGTTATTATGTATATCATCAATGACTCGCTATTATTGACCGCATCATTATTACGTCAGCTGATGCATCGGTAATATTATTACGTCAGTAATAATGTTTATTTGAATTTTCAAAAGTTGTATTAATGGAAAAAAGTCGTTAGTTTTTTTTTAACATTTTTAAAAAACTATTTTCATTCATTTGCTTATGAATTTATGAACTACAATATTATATTTAAAAATTTTTTCGGATTAATATGCAGCGATAACAAAGAAAACGCGAAAAACGGCCCTTCAACTGTTCAGTTTATTTAGTAGAGAAGATATTCAATCAGTGGCGAACTGATCAGGATGTCAACTTGCCCGATGGCAAGTGAGTCCTGTGAGCCCCTAATAAAGTGGGCCTCCTGAAAAATTTTTATAAAAATTAAACTATAGTCTTTTTCTGGCAACCAATATTTTTAGACCCAGTCCGCCACTGTATTCAATACTGCGGTTCGCTTCCGGTTTTTCTACAGAATCGCGAAAGTTAGTTACCAAGAATAATAGCAAAAATGTTAGCTATTCATTCAATTTTCGCAAAAGTTATTGGTTAAACGAACAAACAGGAAAAGTTATTACTCTGTTTAGTTTAATATATAACTGTTAGGCAAATTGGATATTATTGGCTTCCAGTCTAGACGTTTGTCTCTTAAAATGTACTTTTGTAACTTATTAGGGTTTCCGTTTGCTAACCATACACAGAAACAGGAAATGAAAAGTCAACTATACCAAGTTTGCTCGGGAGACCGACAGTCGGCGCCATACTTCCTGTCGGTTGCCATGTTCCACCTTGGCATGCAAACATCCGCGATGCGTTTCGAATTAAAAATCCATTTTCCCCCAGTTTTTTTATTATTATTTTTTTTTAAATCCACGCGTAGAGATTGTTTATCGATAATTGCAATAAGAAGATAATTTGACAAAAATTGGTTATTTTTTTTTAACCAATTAGTAACTAACCAACCAAAGAAAGAAAGATTTTTTTGCTTAATTAAGCGACAAATGACATTATTTTTTGACCAAAGTACTTTCTTACCTTATCAAGAATCGATTGATATTCTTTTTTATCATTTGTTTTTATTATTTTTTGTGGAGTCGAGCTCTCAACAAAATTCTATTATATAATTTCCGAAACTTCTCAAATTTAATTGTATGAATACGCTTTAGAGTTCCAAACTTAAAAAAAAAAAGTCCAGGAAACCAGATCATTAAGAAATTTCTACAAATAATAACTTTAATTATGAATAATTAAGTACATTTTAATTAAATATTGTAAAATTAGAAAAAAGAAAAATCCGCCATAATTTAGAAATATATTTTTTTACCTGAGGTATCTGATCTCATTTTTTCTATAACTCACTAAGTACACTATGCATTCGTAAGATGAGTAATTTTAAATTAATAGTTTGATGATAATTTAAATTTTTAATTTTCGAGGCATCCTAAAACAATCCTCCGATACTCATTTTTAATTGTAATGCGCCTATGAATTCTGGAAGCAGATTTTTTTTATGTGGGTTTGCATACTGTTCTGCTCAAAAATATCTGATTTTAGATTTACTCAGTTTTTAAATAATCGTTTGATAATTTTTTAAATGTCTAATTTTCGAGGAATCCGAAAACAATCCTCCGATACTCATTTACAATTGTGATGCGCTTATGAATTGTGGAAGTAGATTTTTTTTTATATGTGGATTTGCAAACTGTTCTGTCTCAAAAATATTGGATTCTAGATTTACTCTGTTTTTAAAAAACCCGAAACAGAATGCGTTACAAAGATTAATTAAAATCGGATAAAAATAATTGTCATTTTATTCCCACGACGTTCGCTACCATCGGAAAATTTCAGAAACTGCCGATAAACTTCATTAATTTAAAAATTTCTCTGTAAATCGTTTTTTTCGACAGTATTTGTCAACATATAATAATAATAATAATAAAAATGCTAAGTAAATTTATGATAATGGTTTTTTAAATATGGGAAATAAACTTGTAACGGTTATCGGTATCGTTGCGTGTCGGAACGAATCGCATTCGACATGCACATAACTACAAAAAAATTCTTGAATGTTAATCGTAAAAAAAAGCAGTGAACAATCCGAGAATATCGAAAATTTTGTCCATTTTCATGTTAATTATGGTACAAAATATATAACACGAGTGTCAGTAACTTCTCGAATAAATTAACTCGGAATTTCTTAAAAAAAGTGGTTAAAAGAATGAGTAACATTAATCATAGGAAGTAACGTTTAACACGTTCTTCATAAATTCCTTAAGAAAGAGCGGACTTATTTAGTAGAAGAAGGGACGTTTACATTGATTAAATGAGAGGTGGCAGTCGTCGATAGAACTATACAGCGCATAGGAATCTATTAGCCTGACACGTGATCTGCAGCGACATTAATAGCCGTTAGAAGTCTCCATTATCGATTCTAAGACAAAAATGACTGCACTCTTCCATAACGGACCGGATATTTATCGTTATGTACCAAATTTATCGTTAGTAGCAATCAAAGTAAACGAAGCAAACTTCTTTGGCATCTTTCCCTCCGACAGACATTCTTTTATAAGATTAACAGTCTGCGGTGTGGGAAATTTTTTGGAGTTTCACCAAAATATTCGCCGTTTTAAAGTTAATAATCTGTTGCCGTTTTAAATATTTTAATTTGTTGAATATATCATCGTAATTCCCGATCGATGGCCGAATTTTTTTTTAGACTATAAGAATTGGAGGAATTTTGCCAACCGCGAGTGCTGCAAAAGTAAATTAAAGAAACGTGTTGTTTGTGTGTTCGAATATATATATATACATTTTTTTCCGCCATCGATTTTAATCTAAACACGTATTGCGGCGTGTCAACGCAGTTAATTTTCCAGTCCGGTTTCGTGCGTAAGTTTTTGACGCGATTATGCGCCATCACGATTTTCGTACCGCGATATCTTCGCAGTCGCGCGTATGCATGTGTAATTTCGCCACCGCTGCCGCCATCTGTCGTAGAATAAACATAAAAGAAGTCGCCTTTAATTTTCTTTACGCTGCTTTTTACCTTACCAACGTACACGTTTCTTTCTGTATAGAAAGAGTAACGAGACACAAACATATTTAAATGTATTAATTAAGACGCGACACGGAATCGATATCGCATTCTTCCGTCTGTGCGTTTAAAATTAATAACTTCCAAACATCTGGCGAGGTGTAGTCACAAATCTGAACGTTTTTTTTAAAGTCGATACCACAGTTTTACAAAAGTTTTTTTTGGTCTAAAAACCGATTGTTTACTGAGTAGTGGCAGTCGCACACAGTAAACATCATTTTTTTTCTCTCTCTACAAAGATTTCGTGAGCGTTAAGGTCGCTAAAATGCGTTTATCACCGATACTCTGACAAGGCCTATCGCTCTCCGTGTCGTTTAGCCTTCGACTTCACTTTAGAAATGATTGGTGGACCCGCCAAACGCACTAGTCGACGTTGCCACTACGATCGTTAGCGATATTTGTACGCGGTAGCGATAAAAAAGAAGAAATCAGAAAATTATCGCGAGCGGTAAAACGTCTTAAGATGTCGTACTCCGGTAATTTCGAACGGAAAAATCTCTTTCCGGTTATTACGGAACGCGTGTAACGTCAATCACGCTTCCGTTTTCGTTCTAAAGTTTTCCAGAAGCGTGGGCAGCGACAGATAACATACTGGTATTGCTTTTAACGACTTTTCCCTGTATAGTTTACGACTATACAGACAAGCTCCGTTTGCAACCCGGCAACACGATATTGCGGTCTCATACTTCAATCCCAGATGACTGGATCATTTGTCAAGTCGCACAGAAATTAGGTCCTAATATATCGGCTGGTCGGACGATAAACGAACCATAAAGTTTCTCGGAAATACACTTTTAAGGTTTGCTGGTGATGCATTGCTGGCAGTACGCGATTACCGAAAATTTCTGATCTGTAACGTTTTCCATCTTGTTGTTTACGCGTGTAGCGCTTTCGAGGAGGACGGAATTTACGTAAAAGAGAGGTTACGGAAGCGGAAGGGGATGCTAGACACATAAATGCGAAGTATAAAACCAGGAACACGCTATACTGCTGGAAGAGAATCTTTCGTGCCCAGTCGTTAGTTTTATTGATATGGGCGGATCACGGAACGGATCTATTTCCATGTTTCTGGTGACGTCAATAGAAAAATCGTGTGACGATCGCGTTCCACGTTAAATTTCCAGACCGTCGTCGTCGGGTATTGTTTTTTCTTCCGGGTCTAACTCGAAACGATATCAACACGCCTAGTTTCGACACTCGCCGCGACGCGCGATCGATATCCGCGAGAGATGACGTTAACGATTTTACTCCCCCTTTCTATTTTATTATTATTGCACCCGCTTAAAAGATTACTCACGCCCGGACGGAAGTGAATGCATGACGATTAAGTTTCGGTTTCTTT
This sequence comes from Olivierus martensii, assembly GCA_000484575.1. NCBI lineage: Eukaryota > Metazoa > Arthropoda > Arachnida > Scorpiones > Buthidae > Olivierus > Olivierus martensii. Next base: position 20,668 of record AYEL01066748.1, on the reverse strand, counting down.
AATTTTTTTTTTTTTTTGAATTCGTCACAGGTTTCGGGAGTGAAAGTTAAAACGTCGCCAACGTCGGGCGACATATTTGCAGTCGCCAATTGCGTCGTTTCTAAACTCGCACGAATGGCGGAGTTTCCACTCGACGTTTTCCAGTTTTGTACTCGATCGATTCTTTGTAATAACGAGTTACAAAACAGGAACTTATGCCAAAGTAATAAAACGCGCGGAAATAATTCACTGGTTGACTTATTATTGTCGAATATGTAATTTTCCTAAGCGTGTCGCGGAACGGAACCATTCCGTATTTAGCAACTTGATTACTTATTATATTAACTGCGACGTCCTATTCTCTAATCAAAATGTATTAGAGCTTTATTTGCATGGCGGATCTTCTTCCTAGGAACAATTTATTCCGCATTCTGACAAAAACTGGAGGGAAAAAATAAGATAAATATTTTATGCGAGTCTGTCCGATAGAATAAGCTTTTAATAGATCTACTTACTATTTTATAGAACACGAAAGTTTTCTAAGAAAGTGTTGCTTCTCTTTTAAACTTATACTTAATTTACTGTATAGGTTTTTTGTTTTCGGATACTCATAGTTTATGCATAGTTTTCAAATGCTCTTATGGGTTGTTATTTTTCATATACCCTAAGCAGATTATGCTCGTGTTTCGAAATGCTATATGTGCCCAGTTTTCCAAATATTCTTTTCTTATAGACTGTATTATTTTTCCAGATATTGTTAAAAATTGTGTTAGGTTTTTCCAACCGATCTTACAAACTGTTCATTTTTTCCAAATATTGTAAGATTGTGCCCTTTTCTAGATATTGTTATAGGCTATGTTCGATTTAAAAAATCTTCTCTAAATTGAAATTAATTTTCCAGCTATCTTTATAGCTTATATTCAGTTTTCTATATATCTTTATAAGTGAGGATCAGCTTCTAATAAAACTGATTATCACTTTCAAGTTATAAAGGTATCTTTATTATTTGTATTCAGTTTTGTAGATACCTTTATAGATGATGATCCGTTTTCTAGATATCTTTGTACATGGTCTAATAAAACTGATTATCACTTTCAAGTTATAAAGGTATCTTTATTATTTGTATTCAGTTTTCTAGATACCTTTATAGATGGTGTTCCGTTTTCTAGATATCTTTGTACATGGTGTTCCGTTTTCTAGATACCTTTGTACATGGTGCCCAGTTTTCTAGATATTTTTATAGATGGTGTTGCGTTTTCTAGGTACCTTTGTACATGGTGCTCAGGTGTTCCGTTTTCTAGATATCTTTGTACATGGTGTTCCGTTTTCTAGATACCTTTGTACATAATGCCCAGTTTTCTAGATATTTTTATAGATGGTGTTGCGTTTTCTAGATACCTTTATAGATGGTGCTCATTTTTCTAGATACTTTTACAGCTTGCGCTCAGTTTTACAGCTATCTTTATAGGTTGTGCTCAATGTTTTTAGTTTGTGCTGTTTTCTAGGTACTTCTGTAGCTTGTGTTCAATTTTCTAGATATCTTTAAAGATTGTGCTTAGTTTCCTAGATGCTATATGTTGTGCTCAATTTATAGGTACCCTTTATAGGTTAAGCTCAATTTTAGTCTTTCTTTTAGACTTGTACTTTTTTCTAGAAATTTCTTTTTTTAGACTTTTAGCTTGTGTTCAATTTTCTAGATATCTTTAAAGATTGTGCTTAGTTTCCTAGATGCTATAGGTTGTGCTCAATTTATAGGTACCCTTTATAGGTTAAGCTCATTTTTTTCTAATAGTCTTTCTTATAGACTTGTACTTTTTTTCTAGAAATTTCTCTTTTTAGACTTTCACTCTTCTTCTCTTCTTTTGCTATTATAGATTGTATTAGATTTCCCCTGCTCTTTTTTCTAGATATTTTTATAGATTATGTTAAGTTTTTCAAACACTTCTATAGATTGTGCCACGTTTTACAAAAGGCTCTTATAAATTATACCGAGCATAATTTATAAGATTCTTTTGTAAAACGATACTTTTAAGGATTTTGCTCGGTTTTGTAATGCTTTTCAGTTCCTCGTTTTCCTTTTTTGCAAGATTCTGTTCGACTTACAAACAAGTTAGAATGTATTGAGTTCTTTACAAGATGTTTCAGACAAGACTTACATATTGTGCACAGTTTTCTATACATGCTTCAATAATTTATTTTTGTATAATTTCCTAGCTCTCGACGCTGTTGCATACGCTATTTTATGCGATTTTTATATTACAATTTCTAAGGCACTTCAACCGTAAAAATCTAAACTTCTGGATTTTTCATTTAAAACAGTTTTTCACAAATATAAAAAAAGAAAAAGAAATAACGCCATTAAAATTTCATTGGCGTAATAAAGAACGAGCAGTTCCACCAGAGACTGAAAAAAAAAACTCCGAAAACAACTTTTCGACACAATAGAATCACAAAGCTCACAAAGACCATTTATCTAAACAATCTTCTCTAACCAGTTTTATTACCTAACGAAAGCTTTTCTAAGCTGGTAAAGCATCGTTATTATTTAAAATTAAATTAATCTAAGTTAAATATAATTTAATCGAAACTCTGCCTACAAATTTGTCGGGAGTTTGGCCTTGTTTTGATATTAATTTTTTATTACGCGCCGGAATATATCGTGGAAATAAATAGGAAGCGAATTAATTAACACTAAAGAGCAGTAATTAAAAAAAAATCTGGCGATGCAATTAACGTGATGGTAGTTTAACGGAAAGTAAAGAAAAAAAATTCTGGGATATCAAGCTTTATTATTATATATATGAAGGGAATGCGGATTGGCGGCGTATTTTTAGATAGACAGAAAAATAATGTCGCCATCTCTCGCTGGTGTTAACTTGAAAGTATTTTCAGCTTATCTCTGCATGATATTCTCGCGAGAGAAAGAGAGAGAGAGAGAAAGAGTGTAGGTGGAAAACATACCTCATCCAATCAACGGTGTTCCTTATAAATTTAATTATATCACCAATCCCGTCTGCGGCGTTTATTTATCGTACATCCAGTAATTGCCCTATAAACACGGCAATAATTAGCGCAATATAATCGATATATAGATAAAGTTTTCGAAAACTTGAGTTAGCGTTGAAAATTTTAATAAAATTTTCTTGCATTTTTTTCTTCGTTTCTGATTTTTCAACAAGTCACTCGGTTAAGGAATGTTCCGTAATTATGTGCGATGGAGCGAAATCTTCTCTGATTTTTGTTTTTTAATTTTAGAATGCTTTCAAGCGGAGGGTTGTAGATTTTTGTATATTTTTTTGTTATTTTTACTTCAGAAAAAGTATTTATTGCTGGCGTTCTTCTTTTTTTAGAGAGAGTTGGTTAAAGTCGGGCACAAATATTGAAAGAAAATAGCCAAATCTCGTTTCTTTACGGAGAGTCAACACGGTTTTGATTCGGCTTCAGCCACCGAGAATCAATCGATCAAAAAACTAGAGTCGAGCTAACAAGTCGTGGGATGGAAGTGATTTCTTTTTTTTTGTTGTTGTTGTTGCTGAATTCTTGATACAATATCACAGCCGCGCTACAAGTTGAAGCGTGGGCTAATCTACAAAATACCATTCAACAAAGTGTAAAATTCGTAAGAAGCGTGGGTTGATTATTCTACCTTCAACATTTTCCAGTCTGTGTGCCGTCCTAAAAGGACTTTTCTTTTGTTTTTCTCGCCTATAAATCTACAATCTTTCTGTTCTGTAAGTCATGAGGTACTCTGCCAAGAGTTATGGAGCCGAGTCGTACCATAAAAATGTCATTGAGTATTCGCCAACTCTAATCTATAAATATAAAAACGGAAAATACTTTCAGTAGCGCCCTGTAATGGTTACAACGCTATCTTTCTGAAGCTGCTCGCAACTTTAAACTGGCAAATTATCGCGCTTATCTGAATATTTAGTCGAACGGTTGATGATGTATCGCGATTATCTGAAAATTTAATAGTCTGTCGACTGTGAAAATTCCTCTCTTGTTAGCAAACTCTAACCTTATCCATCTACTTTCTGACGTGATAAAGAACAGCGGTAGAAGAAGAACAAGAGTAATTCCTTGTAAAACTAGTACGCTCTTCTTCATTAAATCTCTCTCACTCGTGGATTAATGGATTATCACGAAACAAGAAACGAAGATTTTTTTAAGGGGATTAACTTAATACCAGATATATATATATTTAGCAGCATAATTGCTTTCGGTAAACAATTTTTTTAGCATGACCGGATAATTATGGATAATTAATTACTGGAATGGTAAAAAAAGACAACTAGACATTAAATGAAATTCCTCCACAGTCGGTTTGACCATTAATTATAATAACAACAAACGACTCGGCAGCATAACTTTGATGGATGTATGGATGGAACCACGTTAGAAGTTTTATTTCGAGGAATTTTTAATAAGTTCTCTTGCATAAACATTTTTCGAATGGAGGAAGAAGAAAGAAAAAAATGGCGTAATTGAACTTCGACCATTTCTGATTAATCTCAACTCTGCAGCCGAACCTTTGCGCAACGGTTGGGATCGATTAGCTTTTTTTTTTCTTTTTTTTTACACACGACATTTTGGGCGACATGTTGCTAACTCTTAGCTCAGAAGGTTCTTTTACGGCGTACCTTTATGTTCCTCTTAAGTCGCCTACTGCTGGTTTTTAATATACCGATGTCAGCGGCTGTTCCAAGGTTAGGCGTCAGCTGCACTCAACAGCAGAAGAAATTGCAGATACATAAAAGAAGAACCGAATTTCTTTTATTGGTCGAAAAACGCTTCGAAAATTGCCCAGAATCTTGCATTTTTTTTCCTTCCTCTCTCCGCCATAAACGATCTTTCTAAATTGCCATTCGTTAAACCGCGTTAAAAGAATTTCTTCAGCGCTATTTCTGTAAGTAGAAAACAGCGGGACAATAACGCAAAAAGCATTTTGTAACACTTCCGTTTCTTGCATTCAGAATGTTTTGCTTCAGCTTCGTATCTTACGTATAGTAAAATGCGAAAACATTTTTATGATGGGGAGAAAAAAGAAGAAAAACGTGTTTCGCGTAAAAGAAAAAGCGAAATAAATGTAGAAATTAATTTATTAAACACTCTAAAATTATACAGTTCTGCTTTATAAATGACCAGCCAGCATTACCTAAATAACTTACCATGCAGAACATCATTAATAACTTGTGTAGTAGAATGTTTGCAGTAGTCACCGGCACGAAACACTGTTGAGCTTTTTATTCTCTTTCCTGGTGTGTGTGTGTGTGTGTGTGTGTGTGTGTGTGTGTGTGTGTGTGTGCGTGTGTGTGTGGTGTGTGTGTGTGTGTGTGTGTGTGTGTGTGTGTACGTGTGTGTGTGTACGTGTGTGTGTGTGTGTGTGTGTGTGTGTGTGTGTGTACGTGTGTGTGTGTGTGTACGTGTGTGTGTGTGTGTAGTGTGTGTGTGTGTGTGTGTGTGGTGTGTGTGTGTGTGTGTGTGTGTGTGTGTGTGTGTGTGTGTGTGTTTTTGGTTCTTCTTTTATCAGCTATGCTGAGTGCAATAGAGACGAAGAAAAGATTTAATAGAGAGTTAATGAAAACCATTCCTCGGGGTATGCAAATCCCGCGATATGCAGATCGAATACAAAGAACACGGAACAAATTAAACTTTAACTTCCTTACAAAAAAAAAAAAAAAAAAAAAAAAAAAAAAAAAAAAAAAAAAAAAAAAAAAAAAAAAAAAAAAAAAAAAAAAAAAAAGATTACATTCAGAAAGAAGTCAGTGAACATATTACTTAACGAGTTCTTTAATTTCCTTGGAAGCTGCGATCTCCACGGAGTTTAATCCATGTTTTTGTATACCTGGTTGAGTTTCTAAAAAATCTGTTAAGAACAACACGGTATCCACTTGATATTTTTTATGCTCTGTCAAGATTTTGAAAAAAAAACTTTCTTCTTTGTGTAGTATGTTGTTTGGTTTTTGATGCCTTTGCCAATCGATTAACTTCAGGTGCCGACTAAAAGCTAAGAAAGCTTTCGTGATTTGGAGTAATTTTCCTTTCTGAGAAGTGTTAGTTATGCTCAGGGGATGCATTACCTTTAAAGAAATCTCAAAATTTCCAGTAGCGACGGGGGAAATGCATCATTTGTTTGTCATACGAACTTTTAAGTGGATCGAATTTGCAAACATCGATCATCTGCAGCTATATCAAACTCCTTACAGATATTAAACTCTCCAGCAAGACGGGAGAGAATTTAATTTTGCAACTTTTGCCTACCTTTATTATTATTTTTTTTCCTTCTTCCTCTTCCTCCTCTTCCAAGTGGGATTATGTACACTTGGCGATTGACATATTCCATTGGTTTTCTATAGCGTGAAGAAATCGATAAAAAGGAAATTTCCAGCTGGATAATTGTTTTAATTAAAGTTAACGGTTTATATATTCCTCGTCGCCAAGTCTGGCTTGTCTGTCCGAGTTAGATAAGAGAATAAATGTCAGTAGTTCTACTGTTCTGATAAGTAATCCTAATCCAGTATCGTATTTTAGACAGAATTTCCAGTGCAGTCGAGTATACCTTTAGGGAATCGCAACGAAAATCATCTGAATTCGTTACTCTTTATTACTCTGCAGTCGTTTGTCTTGGTGAAAGCAGCTCTGCTACTCCTAATACACGACTTTTGGAGAATTGAAGATGGATTTTTATATTTAATTCTCTCCTAAGAAAGCATTTTTCTAGCCAGACACTTCTGATAGAAAAATGTTGCAATACCACTCTGTCTTTAAAGAATCTACGCATTTTTAATCATATATCACTTATTTAAAGTATATGTGAACATGCAAAAATTCTCTCCTCTTTGCAACTTATTCCGAGTGAAGAAATGCCCCTCCGGTTTATTTTTTTTTTGTAGAATTTTTATGGTGGAATACAAAACAGGACAGTTTTTTTCCTACTGGAGTGTCCTCCCGACTGCAAATAACGCTCAAAATGTATAAAATGTAAACAGAGTGTGGATATATCGACAGGATACGTGCACGAATTGTCACTTTATTGTCCATTTATCTGTGGATTTTATGCAGTTCTCAAGGTCGAACGGTGTCGGTAAGTCATTTCGGATGGAATATCCACCAAATCTTTCAGGTAATGCGACCTGTTCTGCTAGGAATTCCGTTCCAATATTAAAATTTTATCGAGAGATCTCGGTATAAAAATTCAAAATATAAGAGAAAGGAGCGGAGGGGTTGCCTGGAGTCTTACGATTTCCAATCCGGTCACGTTTCATTCTGTTTTGTTTTCTGGGCCGTGGTCTTCAATCAACTTAATCGCTTCAATTACTTTTTACCAGAGACTGACTCACGACAAAACCTTAGGGGCGATTTTACCCAACGAGTGATCTTAACTTAAAAAACTTACACTCCAGAGACGTTTTAATACACAAACATCCGCATAAAACACGACCTAAGCTATCAAATTAACGTATTTTCCGTTCTCCATACTCGTTTCCATACGGGAATCCGATATAGAAGTATTTTCGGGGGAATCCGGTGTTCGTCCTCCGATTCTCACTTCTCGAAAACAATTATCGACATACCAACTCTCTTGCAAGTTTTAAAATTATTAATATGCTAATCATACCCGACTTATTAAACTCGTAAAGTTGTAAGCACAGTTTTCTAGACTTTAATTACTTATCTTCCGTATTTTAAAGGCGCCATTCCGTCTGAGTTACGGACACGGTTCCAGAAAACACACGTAATTTTTAATAAATTCCATTAATTGGTCGAATATAACGCGTTAACACAACTCAAACTTTCATTTATAAAAGTGAGAATGACTTCTATCAGTAGTAGTAACGAAATTTTCCATCATGTTCTTCTTTTTTTTCCTTCCTTTACATCGTGACTGCCACATAACTGGTTCGTGTTGGAACGATTGTGTGAGAAATGACAGCGTGCCAGAACAGGAACAATGAAATTTTCTAGCCGCTTCCGACGTGGCAATTCTTATTTTTTATTATTATTTTTTTTTCCTCTCGACATTTTTTTTTTTCAGATTGTCTCGCCGCCATTCAAACATTAAGCGCAGTTTTTAAAATTTCTTGTAAAGTGATTGAATTCCCAAACGGAAGAGTTCAATTAGTACAAAGTGTGTGTGTGTGTATGTAAAAGAAGAATCGATCTCCCTGACAAATTAATTCCTGAAGTATTTAAACAGATGTATCTTTTCGCACCACTTAGCCATTTATTTAAAGAGATCCGTGTGCTTTTTTGTTGCCGTTTTTGTATTATCGATGTAGCAGTTTGAATGGCGTGTAGGAAAGCAATCAAAAGGTACAAGTAAATTGATTTCTGTTGTTGGACTTAACGGTTTCTGTGTGTGTGTGTTTGTATACACATATATAAAAAAAGAGCAAGAGAAGGGCTGCGTTCGGACGATTACGCTAGTAAAAAGACACACTGACAAATGGCGAGTTCTTTAGTCCGTTTGCTCATAAATCTAAGAGTCGATACGCTCGTGTCATTCGTTTGGATCCTGTTGCGCGTATACTGTATAGATTTTTTTTTTCTTTTTCGTCTGCAGTTTTGTTGACGTTCGCTTTTAGGACGGTAAATTACGTCGCCTCGACACACAAAAGGAAAGTCGTTACAGCGCGAAACTACGATTAACAACTGTAGAAATCGGCTGTAACGCCTCGTTGAAATCCGGTAATTGCTCTCTTTATTAAACCGGTAGCAACAAGTTAACGTCAGTACGTTAACGTTAATTGTCTAGCGATTTTAGTCTCGCTTCCGATTTAGCAACCGTATCTGCACATCGCCGGCGTAATCTCGTTTTCTAACTCGTTTTAATACTTCCAACGGAATTGCCGAGGACTTAGCGACTTAACGGATTACTATAACTGAAAAGCTATCGAGGGAAAATTGCGGGGCGGACAGAGAGGAAAGACATATTGCATCGGTTGATAGTTTGTCTGTAAACGTGCTTAATTCTGTAAGCGCAAACGTTGGCGAGCTCTGTTTTCATTCAGCTTGTTTGCACAACTTGTTTTTGTGAGCGCTGCAGTTTTAAGTAACCTCCTTTTTTTTTCAGTATTGCGCTTAGACGACAGTGGTGAAAGCCGCAGATCTGCACAGTATAAAGTATGAGTTATGTACACTGTTCTGGAATATAATTTTCCTCTTCGTATTCCCAAGATACGCTGGCGTATTTATCACTGTTAAAGCCATCAGAATAACGCGACAGAGTTAAACCAGACTGATGCATTTATTAAGGGGACCCGTCTGTCAACCGGTGTTACTTCGATGAGATTACCAAGAGCAAATGTTTAGCGATGTCGGGAGGTTTTTTCCAAACACACTCGAGTACGCTGCGTCGGCGCACGTGTTATAACACACTAGCCGAATGTGTACGTCACGTCACTCACGCACCGGGGAGGTCGAAAAAGTCTCGTTTATTTTACGGATTTGGGTATACCGAGGAGAAACCCGTCGACGTGCGTGACCCGAATACGCCTAGAATGTTATAAAATCTCGAAACGATTTAAAAAAGTGAGAGTGTTTATCCGATAAAAGTGCGATTCATACGCGTGCTAATTAGGCGTGATAAACGAAAATTTTAATTAGCGTAACAGCGAGCGCACCGAAAGAAAGTCGGATTATATTACGCGCTGTTTACTGTTTAATTGTCGTTGGTGTTTGAAGTTTGCGTTTTGTTCACGTGTGTATGTGCATGTTAAAACTACAACACAGCACCTCGATGACGTTGATCGAAATATATTATCGAACAGCGCTATCCGCGGGTGTTTCCATTTTTTCCGAACCGGTCTTTTGTTTCGGAATTCGGAAGAGCCATCTTTTCGTTCAATTAACCGAAGGCGTCATTGTGACGTCAATGTCGCTTAGTTACCGAGGTTTGGGGTGTTGAGAGTCCGCTCGCATGAATTTCCAACTGCCAATAAGACGTCGCGTTACTAATCCCGCTCCCAGGTTTTCGTCGCGACGCACGCACGTCTACTTTCTTCTCTACCTGTTAAAAACAATCGCATTATATCCGCACTACGCGTACTTTTGAGTAAATGAGCGTTTCACTCGTAAAGAAAACCGTCCTGGGAAAAGCCCTGTAGTTGTTTTCAGGTGTGGCGCAATAGGCGTTACTGGCGTGTCGCGTAAATTCGAAAAAATCACTACACTGATTTGTCCGGTCGATGGTTATCGTTGTGTAACGAGTGTATAATTCACTCGTTTCGTGCTTTGTTTGGTAAATACTCTCTACTGTACGTCACAACTATCATAACAACAATACTAGCGCTGTTTCTACTGTTACCACTTGTAGTATTATGTGACTATTACAAGTAGACCTAGTTACCATTACAACTTCGTGGCTATTATTGCAAACAGTGTTTATGTTTAACAGTTCTCTATATCATCACCAACTATTACAACTACTAGAGCAACAATTAATAGGTGTACAAACAACCACAACCGCTACAGCATCAACAACCATTAGCTGTACTGTTCTTACTACGATGAAACAGTAATGTTCGTGTAAAAGCGATTACCTGCTGCTGTTACCGCAACAGATTACTGCTACTTTTTAAGACGCCATTCTCACGCGTCACGCGTATCACCTTTTAATTTTCGATGGCGATCGCGTTAAAAATTCGTCTGGAATGAAAGTTCGATTCACATCATCCGGAAAGAAGAAAAAACTGTAGGCAAAATTTACGTGTGGCGTTACGAAAATTTACGCGAGGAAGTAATCAATACAATCCGTCGGAATAATATTAAATTATTAAAAATGGCATATCATTCGTGACCGAATTAAATTTTTCTTTTATTTTTTAAATAAATTACGACGTGACGTAAGTGGGAAAAAAATGAGACGTTTTTTTTTTGAGACGTCCAAACCGAAGAAGATTCACCAATTTTTGTGTGATCGACGCGTTTTTAATTAACTCCTTACACGCTTTACAATAGGGGAAAAAAAAAAATATATATTTTATATTTTTTTCAGTCACCTGTAACCATTCTTTTTCTTCGAATTTACATTCGTTTCAATTATTTTCGAATGGAAGAATAATTAATTTTAAATTCAATTTGGTTTGGCAGATGTAACGCGCTTTTTTGAAGAGTTAAAAAAAAAAAAGAAACAGCGTGTACGCACTTATCGATCTATGCGGTAATTTTTTATTTATTTATTTTCTGTCACCCACGCGAAATTATATATCATCAGACTGTTTTTAAAAACCGCTTTCTATACCTATTTGTAACGAAAATAAAGTGGCATGTAGTGTATATCAGTTATATATATGTGTATTTTTTAGTTCTCAATATGTTACATTTCTCATCGTTATAACGACCTATATTACTAACAGAATGTCATATATATACATCATAACCGTCAGATTTAACATAGGTTCTTAACTATAAATATACGGTTGGCTTTCTGGGATGTAATTCTTTAATAATAATCGATTTTCTCCTTCTCCTCATGAAAAAAAAAATTATCGTTTTAATTAAAAACATATCCGACACTTAAACGTGTAATTTATGTTACCGCCATTGGAGTGATGCTACCGTTTAGTGGAGTTAATCAGATTAGCGTGCCGCCAAAAAGTGACATTTTTTCTAGAAAGAAGAAGAAAAAAAAAAGATTTTAATAATATACAGAAAAGGTTTTGTAGTGTATAAAGCTATTTAAGATAACTGTGCAACTCCACCCCGCCAACCTTTATGGCAGCGACGTTCTCTCGACCTTCTACTTTTGATGGATGTGTCCATTAAAAGACTCCTCTCTGGCTTTCTCTCTGCGTGTGAAAGTTTAAGAAAGAAAATGTTAATTGGAGAATTTTCGAATATAATTTCTGGAAATTGGTAGCTGCTTTCCAGCTCCATCTCTCTCTCTCTCTCGTTTTTTTTATTGTTGTAGAGTCGATATTGTTAGAATTCCCCGAACGGACTTCGAAACTTTATGCGGTATATAAATACTATAGAAACTGTTACGATTTAGTTTTTTTTTGCGCTCTGCGGGTGCTTGGCTGAATCATTCTCTTCTCCATTTTTCTCTGTCACGAGTTACTTTAACTGACTGTTTCTCTTGTTTTTAAGCGCCCGGATCGCATGGTTTCTGGCTCACCTTACTTCGTTTTAAAAACTTTTCCATCTAAGTTTTGTTTTTTTGGTTTTTAGTATTGATAATCGCGTAAACTTCTTCCGAATTTTTTTTCCACGCATTATTCCTTTGCAAATCGACCCGAACGTGTTGTGCTGGCAGCCAAATCCGCATCAAACGATGCCTATTTTGATACTGTTAATGGTGTTCGATTACAGGTTTGCTTTTCTTTTCTTGGCATCGTTCGGGTTTCTTTTATTAGCAGTTGTGGTAGACGAGTTTGCGTGGATACCAATAACACCCCTCTAGAGTAAAATTCGAACAGATATCAAGTGGCAAACGTGCATCGAGCACCAGGCGCGTGCCATCCATTGGAAGTCAATCGAATCCATTGCCATATCGGTTTGGTACTTTCAGCCTTTTCTATGGCAACCGGCGGTACCATTCCGGAAACGAAAGGGGTCGCCATGCCAAAAATTCCGGAATGTCGGTGTGGAGGTATTGGTTAGAAAAATTTTACCATATAAACGCGGCTGACAAAAGGAATTTGGAAGTCGGTGTCGTTGAATGATTGCGGAATGTCAACCGCTCCTTGCACAATTCGAAATTCCTGGAAGGCGACCGGACTACTGTATGTTCCGTCTTCATTTGTCAGTTTGACAGAGTCGGTGACACAAAATGGCATACTAAACGCCATTATCCCCGCCGGCCCGTCCGGTTATAATTACAAACCGTAAAAATTCAATTTTTAGTCCGGAAGAATTCTGGCCTGCAGTTGTTGATATGGAAAGAGGACGGAATTGTTACTTTTTATCTATTTATTGTTCGATACGTATGCCAGAGACAGGACGACCATCTCTCTCTCCTTATCGATTCTTTATCGGTGCCAGGAAGCAATGGATTCTTCCGGACTACGATACGATTATGACTCGCAGCTTTTGCTTTCATTCAATGTTTTTACAACCGCGACAACCAGTTGCGATACGACGACGACGACGACATCCCGAGTACACTATCTTTGCTCTTTATGTAATGTTTCTCCTAGTGAAATTCGTATCGATCGCGGAGAAGAAGATAAACACCAAACACAAGAATCAGAGATGGGGGAAAACACGAATGGTGCCGTTTAATAGGATGTAATTACTTTAGTTGTAATCCTATCAGCCGACGAAAGTTTGTCGTGTGCGTAAGAGTTGTAAGGCTGCAACGATAATTTGTTGATACTGATAGGTTTCTTTTTAGTGCACGTCGTTATCGCCGCATCTATCGGGTCAAGATGGGTCAGCAGAACGATTATATCCTAGCGAATAGCTAGATGAAATCGTTATTTTCGGGCTGGAGATAAACTCTAAAGATGTGTTTCCTACTTCTAGATCGATTCTTGGACTCTAGACTTCCTCTTTAGTAATTAACAATTGGATCCGTCTCTTCCTGCTCTTCTTTTAGCTTTTTTTCTCATTCGCTTCCTTTCTTTAAAGCGTCAACATCAATTGTGATTTTAATGCTTTGTAAGGTCGAAAGAATCGAAAAATTTCTTATAGCTCGTTAGGCATTTTCGCAGAATTAAATATTTTAACAATAATAAAATCGGCAATTAAACAATCTGGCAAAATTCTGTAGTCATCCAGACGGAAAATACGAGGTCTTCTTGGAATTACGGATCGAATCGCGGGTTAAAGAAGTATATAATTCAGGTATTTTACGCGGTGCGCGACAGTTTAATTTAGCTGTTGCATTAACGAAATGAGAATTTATGGCGGAAAAAATACGCAGGAAAAAAACCATCACGCTTGGGATTTCGGTCCTCTTCTGGTGTGTTAAAATTCCGACATTAAAGGATTAAAAAAGTGCGTTAACCATCCGCAGAGTTGGGAAAGAAAAATTAACGGACATTAATCTAACTACCAATCGTCGTGTGCGTGGCTAATATGCAAAAAAAAAAAAAAAAAAAAAAAAAAAAAAAAAAAAAAAAAAAAAAAAAAAAAAAAAAAAAAAAAAAAAAAAATGCGTGTACGTCGTGTGTTTCCGATACTGCCACGCGTGATAAATAAGCGTTACGGGAGCGGTAGATCTGCGGTAAAATTTATGTTCATTAACTTCAACCGCATTTTTAAAAATCGACTCCGATGAATGGGAATTTTATCGATTTGGATGCATTTCCTGTTAATTTGTATCGTCCGAACTTTTGCCGTTATTATTTTTAATTATTTATTAAACTTTTCTGGTTAATTACCGCAGCCGGATGCTTTAAAATTTTCGATATATACTCTCGTTTCATGGCGAATAAAAATTAAAAAAATGATGATGGTAATAAATAATAATAATAATAATAATAATAATAATAATAAAATATTATCGGAAACTCGCCAATCGGATTTGTCACGATATTCGCGTGACGTCGGCGGTGTCAAAATTCCTCTCCTGACACGAGTCGCCGCCGAAGTCGGTATTATCACGTCTTACTTAATCCAATCGAGCGGCTTAACGGCAGTTACGCATTTAGATCAGTTAAGCGAAACTCTGGCGTACGCCACACCGCCATTTGCCTTTCCCAATCACCATAAATATCGCCGCGTCGTCGCAAACTAAAAAGATTCGCTTCGACTTTTTGTCTCTGTTTACGTCATCTTTTATTCACTTAACGTCTTCGAGACTCGATTAGCTGATGTTAATTACGAATTTTCTTCGCGTGGACGATCCGATCGATTAATCGAAAGTTTTTTCGATTTTTTCTTTCTTTCTTATTATCGTAAAACGATCTTTACGCGCGCGTATTTGTTTCCGACGTCCAAGAGCGAAATTTAAAGATGGCTTCGGCTGATGTATTCGTCACGGAATTATGAATAATTTAGAGTTGGAGTAGTATATCGACTGCAACAACGTCGGTAGTGCTTTTAACTCGTTAGAATAAAAAATTTCTCCACTTTTCGATTTTCACATCCTGTTATTATATATCCAGTTTTCTTGAATTTTCCCGTCATTATCTCGGGGCGTGTTTGTTTTTCTGATTCACCGGATAATGGGCTTGTTTAACGTGCCAAGTTGTATTGCCAATAACTGTCGGTGACAAATGGCTAATTATTAAATTACTAAACATCCCCTCCAGCCGGTCGCGAAATAGAAGAATAGGATTGGTTTAGCGCTCGCACGTACCCGATATCCGCTATAAACTTCAATTACCGTCTTCCCTATTTTTTAATTATAAAAAAAATATCGAAGCGACAAAGAAGAAATCGAATTTCTGATCTAGTCATTTTCTACCAGTGTTGACTTAAGTTAGCAGTTCTTGCTGCGTCAAGATGGTCGTAATTGTCGTCTGTGTTTGCTTTTCGCTTGGTACTCTCCACTTTTGCCTGGCATCTCTTTCTCTCTATTTCTCCTCTCGCCGAGACAAATGCAAAGATAACAACGCGATTAAAACCTCTTTAACTAAATACTGCACTCCAACGTCCTGTTATACTTTTTTTTTGTAAATAGTGCAAAAGATGTCGCAAACTAGATTCTTTAATGGCGGAACTTGGTATTGCGCGTATTACCTTGCATTTGTTTATGTTTACTGTATTTATAAACAGCAATAACTCAGTTTTACTTGAAGTCAGTTGTGTAATGGACAATAATATCCAGTTTATGTATTTTCCTTGATCGATTTTTATCGCGTATACCTGTTATATCAGTTTTCTTATATAACTCAAGCTTAATGTTATTTGAATTTTGTTGGTAATCGCGTGTTTTCGGTGACTGTAAGGCCAAGTAATAAGAAATGTGTGCTTGGATGTTGTTTGAAACGATTAAAATTTTAAAATTCCAGTTTTAGATACGTGGTGTTTTGTGCGGAAATCTTTAATCCGACTGGTAGTTTGAGTGTATAAATATTTTGTTTTTGTCTTCGGTACCGAGTAGATGGCGGAAGGATATGCGTGTCACCGAAAAAATATCAATTGGTACCGATGGAAGTTGGAAAAAATGCTAGATGATGTCAATGTGTGCCTAATGTAATTGGATGGGAAAGTTGGTCGTCCGAACCTGTTGACTGCTTTAAAAGACAAATAAAGTTAATAATATGGGGCAGAAGAGAGAGAGAACGAGTGTCGGCGATAAATTGGCAAGAAGAAGTAATTAAAGAAAGCAGCTGGTGCGAGTAAAAACAGTAGAAGCAAGGCTGTAAGCCTATTGCGGTTGACAGCTGCGCGAAGGCTGTCTTTGTGTGTCTGTCCGTGCTCCCCCTTGCCTGGGCGTTTCCTACTGGTTGGAGCAAAGCGATCAATATTTGCGGGTGCGCCTTTCGTTTCTCTCCTGTCTCTTCTCTGTTTCTCACTCACACTGGACACACTGAGTGTGTCTCCCTTGCCGTACGATGGAAAGTGCGACAAATCGGCAGTCGTGGCGACGGTGGACATTTATTGTGTTCGTGGATGTGGGCAATCGGCGCCCAGTCCTTATAAAACCTGTGATGTGTGCGTTAGCAACAGTCTGCCGTGTTGTATGGAGAAGTGTTGGTGCCATGTTGGTATAATCCGGCCTTGTATCGCTGGTCGATCCATTTTCCAAGTGGACTGCCTAGCAATGGCTACTTTCCGACCAGGGACGAATGAGTGAAGTTCCCTGTTTGTTTGTGGCTTATATGGTGTTATCGATTACGTGGGATGGACGGGGTACGTAATTTAAAACACTCCGTTTCACCTGATTACTATACTATGTTCAGTGCTCATGTAGAACAGGCAGTGGATGCTTTTATGGAAAGATTAGCCGGCCGACTAGGTGAGTTGGAAGTAGAACTACGTTATGCTTGGAGAGCGGTAGATCTTCTCTCTCAGGAATACGTTAAAATGTGGGAAAAACTCGAAAGGCTAGAGATTTTGTTATATGAACAGCAAGCAGTTATAACACAGCTTTTGACTGTGATTAAAAATGGTGGTGATGTTCCTGATTTAGATTTCTTGCACTGTGGATCAGATTCTGTAGCTAGTGATCCCTCCATAAAGGAGAGATTAGGCCTAAAGCATGTGGTGGATGTGGAATCTGGTGAGTTGTCTGAATCTGAACTGCTAGGCATTTCTGGATATGGTTTGGGAGATGATGTGGGAGAGAGTGATCTCTCTTCCAAGTGGAATAAGAGGTGGCCATTTGTTCCAAAGTACTCTGAAACGTCAAGTAGAGCGAGTCCTGACTGGGGTAGTTGTAGTTACGTTAATACGGATTTTCAGATTGATGGGGGAAGGGAGACGCCCAAAGAGGTTTTCACTGCCTCTGATTACAAGATGTATCGGAATGGTTCGCCGTGTATCAGTGAGAAAGATTTGGAAGAGTTGGATAGACTGTCGGCCAATTTGCATAAAGTGTCTACCACATCGCCAAGTAGTGGGAGTATACAAGATCTCTGCAGGTCTCGTAACATTCATAGCTATCTTGGTAGCCCCTTTAAGAATAAAGAACCAATAACTACTCAAAATAAAGATATTAATGTTGCTTTATCAGAAGCAGTTTCTATTCCAAGTAATTTAGACAGAAATAAAATATCTACATTTGATAATTATTCAAGTATTTCTACATTTGATAGCAGTTTCAAGAGGGATATTGAAGTACCTCATGACAATACCATCAGAAGAAAATTACCATCCTTAAGTAATTTTACAAATACGCAGACTACAGATATTCATACTTCTCAAGTGTCTGGAGAAAATAGGTTAATTGGAATTTTGCAATTATCACCGAGATTGAATAAAAACAAAGAAACAGCTAAGATTGATGAAACTAGTAATCATTTTGATTTTTCTTCTCATCACAATAGCAGTGTTGTTTATAGTACTATTGCAGAATCAACACCAAATTCTTTAATAAACAAATTTTCTTCTCCAGTGTCTTCTCCCTGCATTTCTCATGTGATGCCAATAGAAGAGTTGCTTGTAAGTAGTACCACTGCAGATGGTAATTTTGAGATAACTCAACATGCTCTTCATGGGGATTATGGTAAAATTCAGGGTTATCATACACCTTTAACACCTGTTAAGGAACAAAGTCCACCTTCTGTAAATTCAGAAGAGTTAACAAGTGTTAGTGACATACAATGGACAGAAGACAATCATAAAGAACCTGATGGATTACCACCAGTTTCATCTTCTGAATCTTTAAGTCCAATTGTTAGTACAACAGTAATTCAAGTTGAAGTGCATTCAGAAGCAAAAAATAATTTAAGTGATTTATCCCAAATAATAAGCAAAGCTTCATTTGATCTTGAAGATAAATTAACGTATGTTGCATCTGATAATGCACAGTATGTTGTTGATAAGAATTTTGAAGATGTGGTGGATTTTGATTCTGAAATGAAGATAGATAACAATTATTGTGTTGAACAATATATAACTACATCAAGTGATGTTCAAAATATTGTTCCAATGGAACAAATAAAAGTAGATGATGATGCATCATATGTACAATTGCAACCTGAAGTGCAATGCATAGATACTTATTTTAATTCTGCTTTGCCTCCTCCTCCTCCTCCTACAGTTACTTCGACAACTATTTTACCTAGCCAAATTTGGAAATACTCAGATGATACCAGAATAGAAAGAAATGATTATGATAATACTTCAAATACAAATTACACTCCTGTAACCACATCTAATGAAAGAGAGAAACATTCTGAATCATCTAATATTTTCAGTGTTTTATCCAATAAGATGACAAAAGGTTATCGTATGATGAGTATGCCTACTCTTTTGAGAAGAGATTCGAAAGGTAATAAGACCAAGACAGGAAAAAGTTCATCAAAAGATAGCAGTCATTCAGGAAGTACTTCTAGTTTATTCAGTTTAGGATCCAGTCTTGAAAGTTTAAAATTAAGTCCTAAATTAAAAAGCAGATCCAATAGTGTGAAAAGTGAGGGAGGATTATCATTAAATGAAAAACAAGAAAATGAATCAAAAAGACTGTCCATAGAAATACTTCCAACTCAGAGAAATTCATTTAGTGAAACTAACAGTGTGTCAAAATTAACTTATTCAGTTAATACAGAAGTTAATAGACAGGATTATGATTTAGTAGATACATTTCAACAACAACAACCACAGGAATTAGAAAGCACTAACCATGTCGATTTCTCTCAGCAAGAGATCATACCAGATCAAAATAGTACTGAAGTTTACTTAGATGATGAAGTAGAAACTGAACAGATTCCTGAATCACAGCAACATGTTGAAGAAGAATTAGGAACCTTATTTCCTACAGTGGGCGAAGTGAGAAAACATTCGTTTAGTGGCCGAGAAAATCTTGGAATTAGCCCAAAAACAGATTTAGAAGACACAGTAAATGAATCAAATGTTTCTCTAGATTTGAGTTTCCATTCTGTCAGTGAAAGCAGACAGAGTTCAATAGCAGCAACAGAATATGGAAGTTTGGAATCAGCAGAAAGTGTTACTCTCACTTGTGCCCAAACAGATAACAATGGAGTTGTAGAAAAAGGACACAGAGATTCCATTGGTTCCTCTGTAAGCATGATAAGTGGTGAAGATAAAGAGTTACAAGATAACACGGCTCATACAATCGATAATCAATCCATAATATCAGAAAAGAGTATTGGTAAAAGTGACACTGGAGAAAATGCAGATCTACAGGCTAAGGAACAGAAGGAGCAATTGTCTAACGAAACAGATCAAGCCGAAATTCAGGATGAAGGAGATCAATCAGAAAAAAGTCAGGATCAGAAAAAAACAGAAAATTTAAAGAGCAAATGGAGAATGACACTCGTGGTCTGTAATTTCTTCCTCTTACTAACAGTTAAATAAGTTAGTGATGTTAATTTGATTTTAGATTAGTTAGTAATTTTAATATCATAGTATTAAAAATAGATAGTAATAACTATAATTTAATTTGAATATAAAACTTGATGCCAGCATTTATAATGTTTATAATTCTCATGAGTTAAGTAATTCTTGAAAAATGGATAGTTAGCACAGAATAATTTGATAAATTTTTTTGCAAACATAAAATTATATTATTAATTAAACAGAATAATTCGAGAAACAGACTTATTAAGAAATATAATAATTAAATATTATGAATAAGTAAAAACGTAATAACTGTATTATTATTTTTAAGTACCTAATTACATATTATTCTTATTGTAATCAGAATTCTAGAAGTATATTATGCATTATTTTCATTAAAAAAATTATTGTTAACATAATATAAATTTTATTATATAATGAATTACTTTCATATTATGATATGATATAATTTTAACAATAGATTTTAGTAGGTGAGAATTATTCTCTTTAAAAATTAATTACTTGGCATCTGTTAAATTTGTATCAAAGATAAAATAATATTACTTATGCATTAAAGTTAACTAAATTAATTTTAATACCATAGTTTAATTGATAAGTAATAATCAAATATATATTTTTAGATATTCGACTAAATTAGCATGATAATTATTTTAATTAAATTCACTTTAAAATTAATTTATTTCATTTTTTGGATACATTTAATAATAATTTACAATTTTATTCAAAATTATAATAGTTTATTTTAATTAAAATAGTATGTTTATATGTTTAATACATAAATAAATTTTAATTAAATGGATTTAGCAATTTT
>AYEL01066747.1:0-18031 GCA_000484575.1 Olivierus martensii | reverse complement strand
AAAAAAAAAAATTGATACTTTTGAAGAGTATTTTTCTGTAACTTTGAAAATCTTTTAGATGATGCGTTTTGATTCAGTGAAACTTGAGATTTCAGTAAGGTTTTCTGAAAAGAAAGGAAATATATATATATATATATATATTGCAGATTTAGAAAGAATTGGTCAAAAAATAAACAAGCTACTCAATATAAAAAAAAAAAATAAGTTTGCTCAAATATTATTTTTTGTGTAAATGTTTTTTTTTTATTTATACAGGAAAATTAACTTTGAGGAATATATTTCACTTGAATAGTTTTGATTTTGAATAATTTTCTTATTTTTTTTTTTTATGTAAGACAAGCTCTTATAAAAAGATTTACTGTATTTAAAAAACAACAATAATTTTCTTCTTTTAAACTTTTAATAATCTATTAATTAAAACATTCAAAAAACTATCTTGGAAAATTTTATATTTTATTGTGAAATTTTGTTAGATGAATTTTTAAATTGCTATAGTTTATAAAATTTCTATTGAACCAGGAAAAAAACCTCAAAAATTTCTGTATAACTTTCTATAATATTCTATATAATGTTAATTTCTAAATATAAAAATTGATTCTAAATGACTCTAAACGATTTTTATAAAAAAATATTTTACATTTATTAATAGAAAAAGAATAGAATTATAGTTGTTAACAAGTGAATTTGGCTACAGCTCAACAATGAAAGATATTCTTCTCTTAATGTTATTGAAACTTTTCATAAATATTAAATTAGAAAGTTTCTTTTATAAAGTCAATTAATATTTTTTATATTTGCAAGTTAAAATTTGATTTCCATTCAGTTCAGTTTTTTTCAAAAACTGATTTGAATATTTAAAGAATGACAAAATTTTTATCATCTTTTTTTTTATCAATAAATTTCAAACTTTATGGACAAACTTAAACTTTTCTTAACTATTAAATATTCTATAGTAAGAAAGAAATTTATATATTTTTCTTTTTTATTAAGTATATCATTAAATTTACATTTTTTTCCTATTGATTTTTGAAATTTCTCAATGATAACTGATTTAAAACAATTGCTAGTGTTAGAGAAAAAACTAATAATTTTTTCCATTTACCAAAAAGTTTTTATAAATTGCAGCATTTTGAGAAAATAAGTAGCAATATTTTGAAACTTTGATGATAAATTTCTCAATTCTTTATCAAACCTATCAAAATCCCAATATTACATAAAGTGCCAATTTTTTGCACCTGCTACAGAACTTGTGATTTAGATAGGACAAGAAGTTTATAGCCACAGGTCATATGGACATATATAAATTTGAGGCTGTTAGTTTCATATAAACTATATAGTTCATAATACTTTTCTTCAAGATTTGACACTTTTCATTGGTTTATTAATCTCAATTTTGTCAGGTTATTGTTAGACAGAACATATAGCAGATAAATAACATTGCATGATTTGAACTGAATGATTAATTTATTGTCAGATTTTATATGTTACATTTTTAACTGATATTCTTATCATTATTATTTTATATGACTGTCTAAATTTATCTTTCTTCTTAATTATGAATATTTTCTTCAAATGATAACTGATTTAGTAATTAGTGAGGTATTATTTTTTCTTTGAAGTACTCAAAATATTTTTTCTGTACAGAAATAAAAAATTTTTATGTATTATAAATTTATTATTTAAAATAGAAATGTAGCAGGCATTAAGTTGTTATAATTTTGGTAAAATTCTTTACAAGATAAAAGTTTATCATTTGTTGAATTGGAATTTATGAAAACAGTTCTTTCTCATTATTTTTATTATAAAAAATTCAGATTAAAAAATTAAGTAGTGTAAAAATCAATGAGAATTTTATTGTAAAGAATATAACAGAATAATTTGCCTAATTTTTATATTTGAATTCAATAGTTATAACTAAATTTTATTCAAATATAAATAGAAAATAAATAAAAGAATGCAAACTGTCTGTGTACAGAAGTATAACAGTATAAAACATATATTAAACAATAAAAAAATGTCAATAAACTCAAAATTTACTTATAATTACAGTATTTTTAAATTAAATCCTTTAGATATTTATTTATAAAAGCATTAAATTTATTTCATTAAGAGAAATTCAATTTGCATAGAATACAGTATAATTTATCAAATTTCATAATATCCAACTGGGCATGTTTCCTGTTAATAAGTAAAGAATATTAATTTATTATTTAAGTTTATATAAGAATGGAGAATAATTAATGTTTAACAACATTATTAAATTAAAATGTTTAATTAATTTATAATATATTTCTGTAGTTCATAATTTAATTTTCCATAAATATTTTCAGCATTTTCTATCCAACAAAATAAAATTTAATTCTGTTTGTGAATTAATTGTGAATAGAACTTTTGTAAGATTGAAATAATGAAATATATTATAAATATTTTCAGCATTTTCTATCCAACAAAATAAAATTTAATTCTGTTTGTGAATTAATCGTGAATAGAACTTTTATAAGATTGAAATAATGAAATACATTTTAGAACTATTGTATCATATTAAATTATATTGACTATTACATCTTTTCTAATACATTATATTTAGTATCAAAGTTATTATATATATAGTTATTGCATACCATAAAAATCTATTTCTGCTTAATTTTACTTGAATTGTTGTGTGTGTGTTGTTTCATTTCCTACCTAAACTATATTGATTTTGAAGATTATCTGCTGTTCTGTGTTTTCTATTAAGTTTGTCTTTACAGAATCTCTTTGAGATTGTTAATATGATTTACAATGTTCATAAAACATTTTAATTCAATTTAACTCTTATAAAAACATTGTCAAATTATTTTTAAACATAGTTATCGTACTTCATGTTATTATGCTAACATAAAGTATGATAACGATGGTATGTTTTTGTTAATTGTAATAGATGTCTAAGTTTTATGGTAGTTTATTTTATTGTATCTTATATTATAATTAACTAAAATTATTAATTATTAATATTAATTATATACAATTATACTTCCACTTATTATCATAAAAAGTATAAGTCCTTTATAGCACAAGTTTACAGTTTTAAACTTTTTCCTCTGTAAACTTGTGCTCTAAAGGACTTATACTTTTTATTAATATTAATTATAATATATAATATAAATTTCTCCAGATTCATAAACAAGTTTTTTATAAAACAATTTCAAGTTCATTAATACATATTATTTCAAATAAAGTATTAATTTTGACATATAGTATAATAATAATGTCAAAACTAAATCATTTACCTCTATAGCATCTGTAAGAATAAAAATAATTAGATATAGTAGTTTAAAAAGAATAAATATTATTTAATAGATATGAGAATTCTAGCTAAAACTGCTTTTCTTTGTCTTCTGGAGTGCTAAGAGCAAAATATAAGAAAAAATATATTGTTCAACAATTCATCTTGTAACTAGTATTAGTTTTGTAATCATTGAAATATTAATTATTTTCTTTTGAATTTAAAATTCTTTATTTATTCATTTATTAATTTAAGTTGTTTCTTGTCAGTTCATTTACATCTTTTGATTCTTATTTGCTAATTCATATTTTATGTCTAAAATTATATCTTTAATAATGTAATTTATACAAATTATATTTAATGTTGTTTGAAACTAAATATAGTATAATTTTTTTTTTTAGATGATATATGTAATTGTAAATATAGAAAATTTTTGTATTAAGTGATTTAAGAAAAGTAAAGATTTAGTACTAACATATAACTGCATTTTATAATCATAAAATCTGCAAAATACTGTAGAAAAAATAAGAAAATTTAAAAATTAAGAACTAGCAAGAGCTCTCTCATTTTCAAAGTATTTTTATATTGTTGCATATTAATCTTTAAATAAGGAAGTTCTTTGATAAATCATAATAATATAACATGTAACATAATGATAAATTGTTAGATTTTAAGAGTTAGGTTTATTATGAAAATTCTAATAGAAAAATTAACTGAATAACTTCAAGTAATATCTGTTGCTGTAGTTAACCTATAAAAATAATAATTTTTATACTTATAAATATCAATTTAATATATATTATTATATCTATAAAATTAACTTGATATATAACTTTCTCATAAACAAAGGTTGATTATTAACATTTCATTCTATTTTATTAAAGTTACTACAAGAATTATCATTGTATTTTTTAGGTATTTTCGTTTATAGAATTCTTTTTGAAATAAATATAGTACTTTATCATGCTAATTAAATTCCAAAAATTAAATTTTATATTTATGTTCCATCATATATTATCATCATTTTCAGTATCATAAAACCTTAATGCTATTTTTATCATTTTAGACAGATGCAAAATTTCTGTCTGTTTAGAATTATATAAATAAAATCATCATTTAATTTATCCGACATCTCGTAAAGATATTAAAATTATTTTTCATCAGTTTTTGAGACATGATGATAATTAAACTTTTATTTAAAATTGTCATTAGTGATGTATAAATTTGGCTTAAAATGTAATATTTCTTAAATATTTAAATTTTATTTTTGTTATAGCAAATTGCAATCACACAAAAGCAATTAAATTGTAAATAAATGAAATAGTAATTAAATTACCGGTATGTTAAAGTAGAATTAAGAAATTTTTAACTGTAAAATGTATTACGATATCAGTTTCAAATTGATTTTATAAATTTAAGTCAATATAATCAAGAATATACAATGTGATCAAAGAAATTTTTACAGTTTTTTTCTGGAAAGATTTTAATTAAAGTCTAAATTGAAAAATTGAAAATAAATAACAGAAGAAAATTAGAAAAACTTAAGATATCACTTAAAGTGACAGTAGTAGTTAGATGTTAGATAAGAAGTCTTGTAGTAAAAATGGGAAAATCAGAAAGAAGTATAAATAAAAGTATCAAAGTACTTTTATTTTCCTAGAATATGATTTGGCAACAATTAATTGTAATATGTAAATGATAAAAAATTTTAATTATTAAACTTAATAATTGCTAAACTTGATTGATTACTTAATAAAAATAATAATCCATGTTATAAAATTATTACAAGTACCATCATCAGACAACTTTAAAAACGAATCTTTCCACTTGATTTAATTATAATAATGTTCATTCTAGCACTGATTAAAAGTGGAAAATTTACACAAAAATTTAGTAGCGCTTTCGACTTTATTAAGTCCTCATCAGCTATCACATTGATATTGATATATTGATTGATTACATAATAAAAATAATAATCCATGTTATAAAATTATTACAAGTACCATCATCAGAAAATTTAAAAATTTTTATATGCAGTACTGTAAAATAAATCGATAAATTTTTATTCATAGAATTCTAAAAAATATAACTTAGTTTATATTTTATTTTTTCTGATGTACCATCACTTGTCATTTGTCTTTCTATATAGCACGAGATCAATAATTTTGATTTTTTTTTTCATTTTTATTTCCCTACATTATAAACTAATTTTCTCTGAACCTTTCAGAAATCATTTTGCATTTGACTCTTGTAATTTGCATCATCATGTAACTGATATTCGAGATTTTAACAACTATCATTTTCTATCTTCCTCGTAATAAGGACATTCAGGTCATTTTATTTCAATTTCATTCAATTTGCTTTTTCTTTTTATTTTTCCTTTTGGATAACTAATTACTTTATATGTAGTGTATATTTGATTTATAATTTTTTTAAAATATCAATATCTAAAAAAAAGACTAATTACTTTATATGTAGTGTATATTTGATTTATAATTTTTTTAAAATATCAATATCTTTAAAAAAAAAATAAGTCTAACAAATCATATTCAATTTATTTTGAGTTTTTCTTTACTATTAATTTTATTTTTTTATATTTTTTATGTAAATATAGTATCAAAAGTAAGTCATCTGAAGTACATTTCAGATTTAGTTTGCAGGGTATCATCATAGTAATGCAACAAATTCAAGTTTGGATTTATTCTCTGCTTCCACTGTTATTAATCTTTCTTCTTTTTTGTTTAAATAAGTGAAACTATAGTGTAACACTTTAGCAAACAGACTAGTTATTTTAGAAATGTTTTATTTTCTCTCTTATGTTTTAGTTTGTTTTTATTTTTCAAAAAAGTAATAAATTTAAATTATGTCATAAAAATCTTTTATTGTGAATCTTATTGCATTATAACTATAGTGTAACACTTTAGCAAACAGACTAGTTATTTTAGAAATGTTTTATTTTCTCTCTCATGTTTTAGTTTGTTTTTATTTTTCAAAAAAGTAATAAATTTAAATTGTCATAAAAATCTTTTATTGTGAATCTTATTGCATTATGGAGTTACTTTGTTATGTCTGTGTAGTTTTTTCTTGATTTAGTTTCAACAATATTCAAAATAATTATTAAACCTGATATTATAAGATGATATATTTATTTTTTTGTATAAATTCTTATTATTCATTTTTATAATTCTATTTATGAAATTAGTTTTTTTTTATAAATAAGATTAACTGCTTTTGTATTATTATTATAGCTATTTCATTTTCTGTATTCTTACTGCAGTAAATGAAAAAGCAACAATTTTTCACATTATTTTATTAGTTATTTTTATAACAATTTCTAAAATATAATACTGAAATTCTTGGCAATAAAAGAGAATCTTTATGATTAAAACACTTGTGAAAAATATTAAAGCTGTTCTGATGGCTTTTGGGCATCTTTGTAAAGGAAATAAAATTGGTTATCTTACAAAATTTCTAATTTTAAAAAAAATCCTCTGATTTTCTTCTAATGTTTACAGTATATCCAAATATTTTGTTTTGATTGAATAATTAAACAAACAAGCATTACATAGCTGTTTTAAGAAATAATAATTGTCATATATAATTTGTTCTTCATTTTATATTGATATTTGATCTACAAAGATTATTAATAATATTTTAAATATATCTGAAAATTCTGAATATATTACATAAAATCTGAAAGTTTATAAAGTGATTAATATGTTTTTGGAAATATTTATATTTTTGTAAGGCATATTCTGAATTTTAAATTATTGCAAAAAATTATATTAAGTACATTTTTGTAGAAGAATATTACTAAAATATAAAATCAGTTTTTCATATTCAAAATATTGAGTAATATTTATATTATGGAAATTTGATTTGATATGGATGATTTTGAATTAGTATTCTGGTTAGATACTGGTTATCTATTTTTAGAATAAAAATAAATATAGTATCGAAGAAAATACAGAAAAATTGATCAAGAATATTTTTAAATTTTTAAGTATGTAAAAATAAATAATAGCCATGAAATATTTAAATTATTTTTACCAAATTCATTCAGCATATTTCTATGTACAATAACTTATATGGTTGCTAGATATTTCAATTGAAGCAAATTCTTAAAGATCAATATTTGATAAAAATATATTTGATTGCAAATTCTTGAATATTTTCCTTAAAGAATATATGACCTAATTCAAAAAAAGTAACTTTTTTATATAGGCTATTTACTCATTTTTTGCATCAACCTTTTATATATAGGAGTGTCTCGAAACCTCTGAAAGACTGCACTGGTCCACGAACCTCGTTTGCCCCACTTTCTCTGCGGCTTTTATTAATATTTACTGTTATAGCCACTATTACAGATGATCAATGAAAATTAAATAAAAAAGATAAGATTATTAAAAATTAAATTAAAAAAATTATTTAAAATTAAAAGATTACCAGTATATATCTGGAATTCTCGAGAAAATACGATTTCCCATTCTCGATTCCCGAAGGTTCCAAAATGTCGGGAATTTGGAAACACTACTTGTGAGTCACAATGTAAAGAACATAACATAATGTGACTTTCCCTATAGCTCCATTTAATGATATGCATCAAATTAACAAGAAAATGTTAAATTATGCTGTTACAAAAAATATACTAAGCAAACAAAATAAAAATTCAATCCTAGATAAAGATGTGTTATGAACCCAAAAACTGTTTGTATTGAAGATTACATGTTTCCATCAACAGTCAATAATTAATATGAAGTTAAGTATTTTTTTAAATTTAAAACAAATTCATAATTACATGAAATAACTGTATGACACCATCTTTATTTTTTTTCTGCACCTCATGCCATTGTCAGTCATCTAATCTATGTAGCTTAATATTTCTATCAGTGTGGGCATCAGTTAAGTTACTTTACCAATTGCTTTATTTTGTTGAAAATGTTAAATCTAATAATAACATGGTAGATTGCTATTTCATTTCCACTAAATTCACAAAACAGCTCAGAATTACAAGAGTTATTTTATTTGATTTATTTTTATTTAAAAAATAATAATATGTGAAATAAAATAACTTCTGTAGTTCTGAACTGTTTTGTGAATTTACTGTTTTACAGTTGTGAAGAAGCAGTAAGATAAAAAGATGTTATTAAACCAAAAACTGCCTAAACTCTTAGCACAATACGATTATCTCAACTGCTAATAGTGCTGTGTGTTTTAGATGAAAAGATATTTCATTTTCTATTTTTAATTTCATTTCAAATGGAGTTTTGAAAACGGTTTCAGAATCAAAATGTTCCAAACTAAGAAAAGCTGGTTGCCAATTTATTTTGACTTTCAATACAATCTATACCTGTGAATCCCTGCACTTATCTTTGAAATTTATCAAATCAAAGCATCAGGCACAATTTACAAATCAACTGAAGCTGATGTATGCTGCCATAACAAATCACAAACTAGACTTTAAACATCTGGCAAAACAGATGTAAACACACAAAATATTATCAATATATATATTTTTATAATGCATTGTAATTATAATATTCATAACATATTCTTGCTAAGTACTTTATATAATTTTTGTGTAAATAGGTAAAAAGGTAATGAATAAAAGGAAAGGCAAAAAAAGTAATTATTCTATGCATATTAAACATAATATATAATTTCATTTATTTTGTTAACACTATATCTTATAATTAAAAATAGTTTTAACTGAATAATTATTATTATAAGTGAGGAATTATTTTATGATTAGAAATGATTTATATTAATATTATAGAAGTCTTTAATAAAACTTCTTTAGAGAAATAAGTATTTGTATAAAATAATATAAAAAAATTCCAGTTTCATATTCAAATTCAGAAAGGCATATACACTCAAATGAACACAATTTTATTACTTCAGAATCTTGTTAAAGAATTTAATCGCTGTATAAAATTGCTTTCAAATCCGCTTAATTAAATATTCTAACTTTATAACTATTCTCCTTCAATTTATTTTTTGTAACAATTTGATTATTGTTTTTGCTTATATTTAAATAATGTGGCATTCTTTACGTTATTCAAAGTTCTATTACTGTTTAAATTTTAATAAAGTTTGATCTCAAAATACCGATTTTAAATCTGACAGCAGAATTGAATTTATAATTTGATCCTAGTTAGAAAGAAATATCAATTTAATGAAA
Organism: Olivierus martensii; assembly: GCA_000484575.1. Lineage (NCBI taxonomy): Eukaryota > Metazoa > Arthropoda > Arachnida > Scorpiones > Buthidae > Olivierus > Olivierus martensii. Next base: position 8,585 of record AYEL01066747.1, on the reverse strand, counting down.
TTGACTCTGTCAAATTTTTGTCGAAGATGATTAAAAATATTTAGATTGCCTTTCTTCCTCTGAGCATTATTAAAATTATCTCTAAAACATTAAAAGTTATATTAAACCCGTTTATTATGTACCACATATTATGTACGAAATTTTTACAGTACCATTCGATCTTTATCATGTTTACTCTAGCAACATTAAAAGTTATATTAAACCCGTTTATTATGTACCACATATTATGTACGAAATTTTACCATTCGATCTTTATCATGTTTACTCTAACTATGATACATTTATTTTTCAGTTTTTAGTATATTTAGTGATTGTTCTTTTAAATAAATTATTACGATATATATTTACTTTAATTTTAGATACAAAAACTTAAGTCGGTTATTTAAATATTATTTATAAATTTTATTATTTTATGTTTATACATTCCAATATATGGCATTACTTTATAGAATTAACTAAAGCAGAATGATGAATTTTATTTTCAATAACAAAATCAATATATATAATTAAAATTATTTTATTATTTATGATGATAAAGTTGATAATTCGAGTTTGGACAGGAGCATTTGATTAAATGGAGCAATTTAAAACCGAAATGAAACTTATTTGATAATTTAGTTAATAAAAATATTAAAATTCAATGAGACAGAACAATATTTCATCATATTGTTTCATTTTTTTATCGAGAAATAGTTTTCGAGTTAATCTTTTACCAGTCAATGACTTACTGTCAAATATACAGTAAGATTCTTACAATTATATGTGATATATGATGAAGACAACCATCTAAGACGTTTATAGTTTACCTGTACTATTTACTAACTTACAGTGATGAACTATAAAAAATTTGTCTTTATATGTCAAATAAATCTTTTTACTGACATTAATAGACTTCCAACATAATTTGTCAAGAAACTAGAGTTTGAAATAAAACATCACCAAAACTAAACAAGATACTTATATATTTTTTAATATCTTACAACAATTTATTTAAGACACTCTTAATTATAAATTGATGTTTGATTTCATTTTTTATAAAAGATAAGAAGATATAAAAATTGATGGGGGATGAAGTTCTCTTAAAAGTTACCAGACTAAAATAGAAACTATTTTTGCAGTGGTGCAAAAAATATATAAAAACAACTTGTAACAAGTAACTTGTAACTTCAATGAAAAGCTAAAGTTTGTTCTTTTATTATAGTTGCTAGCATCAATAGTGATGGCTCAAATGATTGATAATCCGTTTTGTTTGTAATAATTAAGTTTAAAAATGTTAAAATAATGAAATCGCCATAATTCGCGAATGGAGTAATAAGCAAAAATTTTGATAAAATGAAATTCACTTTTTTTACAGTTCCAAACAGTCAAAAAAATTCATTATATTTATAAAAAACTTAACAGAGCGTGCATAAAAAGAAATTATTTTCCTTATTAGTTGTTATAATCAATGTTTTGGAAACATTTTTATACGTTATCTACAATAATTAAAGATGTAAAAGATTTAATAAATATTTAATAAGATAATTGATTTTAAATTTTATTTATTAAATAGAAGACGACATTAAACGAAGCATGACAGCATTTATACATAAATATAAAGACTTTGAAAGAAAACAAAAGAATGGAATGAAGTATAATTTGTAACTGCGCCATAAAATCATAGCACAATTATATCCTAGAGATAACTGGTTTTCCACATGGTCGAATTAATCGCTCTTTTCCACGTGAACGCTTAGGTACTTGAGATTGAAACCATCTTCTTTCACTTCCTTGCACTTCTCGTAGTCTTCGGTTAGATTGTCGAGACTTTTCTTCTGTTTACCTTATATACTGGATAAAAGTTGTAGTCATATTTGAGAAAGATAAATTATGGAAAAGTTAGCTTTTTAATAAATGCCCAAATAATTCTATTAAAACAAACTTATTACAGCTAATATAAGAAAATCCATTAAGATGCTAATCAAGACAAAATTAGAAGTTATTTTCCTTATCAAATTTTTAATGGAATATGTCTCCATGCTGAAACAGTTGATGTAAAAATGTTTTTGCATCAAATATAACGTATTTGATTATTTCAGTGATGGGTTTAGCTCTTTCTAACGATCAATATATATTTAATATGACATCACGAAAGAATGACTCGAGGAAATTTTGAAAAATGGATTTTTCCAATCTTCTTTTTTTCCAAATGAAATTCGTGTTTTTGGTGTTTAAAATATTGTGAATTAAAATAAAGTCTTATATTTAAAAAGAATGTAATAATTTGTTATAAGACAAACAATCGGCTAAATAATTATCATCATAGAAATAAAAAATAAAATTTAATTTTATGCACGAAATAGAATGAATGAATTTTTATCTCTATGTTTAAAAGGATTTAATTGAAAAAATTCTAATTAATCAAATGAATAAATAAAATTTACTTTAAATTTAAATTCATGCTCTAGTTAATTTTAAATAATTAATTTTGAGCATGAAAGCAATCTCATTTAAAATATTTTGGAAGTATTAAAAAACTTTTAATTCTATTTTTCATATTTAAAGATTAGTTATGCGTTTTACATTTAATAAATTATATTAGTTAAATTTCTTCTGTATTTTAAATATAAATTTTAAAAGTATAAAATCCATTAATTTAATTTATTTTCTGGTAATTATTTTACTCTATTATATTTTTCAAGATAGTTGGGTGACGTCTTTAACCTTACGTCTTTTAATAAAATTTACCTTTTAAACTGTTGCCACGGACTTAACGAATGATAAGATTAAAATTAAATTGGAAGTAAATGCGAAATATATGCTTAACATTATTTAAAAGAAGATATTAAAGCTTCCTTTTTCAAGAAAAACTATTTACACTATAAAATACTACCGGTATTAAAGTTTTATATGTAGGAAAGACATCACGATTTTCCTTTCTTGTAGAACTTTTATCTCATGGGCTATAAAGTTTCTGATAATTATTTAATACCGAATAATAAATACTGTTTATAAGTTTTTATTTGAAACATTAATCTTATCTTCGATAAAAACATATTACAGTACACAGTATTCAATACTGTAAGGTTAAAAGCATTTATCATGTCATGATCACCTAGCTTCTTTGACCATTGGTTAACTCGAGTTTCCGGGGTTGTAAGAAGTTGAAGATAAATGATTTTCAATAAAACAGAATGGCCTCTTTGGAGATTGAATTTTAATATCATCTTACATTGTATATTATTAATTTTGCAAACTTTTTATTTACTATAATAGGGCTAATATATCAATTTTGAATGTTAATGTAATTTTCAAGATTTAATTTAAAATAGAATAAATTGTTTATAACATGTTTGTGATCTTTTTTCTGTATTTATTTTGAGGAACTTGTGTATCAATTAAAAAAATAACTTGAACTCAGATTTAACGTCATTGTTGTTTGCTTTTCTTTTCCAGAAACAATCTCAATTAAACTTTGGAATCTTAACAGACTAACTACGATGCCATTGTCCAAATGAATTGCTGAAGTGATGTCTAACATCCACGCTGCTTGCTTATTGTTCTATCAAGTTTTATCCGGAACTCCATTAGTAAGTATTGAAACGATATCAAAAGATGATTTTGTAGCATCACATTGTAAGAATTTTTCTTTATAAGCGCTTCTTTTCTTTCACTAATTTAATTAATTTAATATATTTTTGATATTATTACCAATATAATAATATAAATTTATATATTTATGTTATAGATTAACTATATGCTTATATGGAATTTCTACCAATTTATGTTAGATTTTTAGAGAACTAAGTATCTTTTTGTATATTTTTATTACGTGGAAATTTTTTATAATAGATATTGGTGAAGAAAAATGTCGACTTTTTTGTTAAATGAGATTAATCGAAAGAATCAAGTTCTTCCTTCGTTAAGTTATTAAAACTTTAATAAAGTTTTCACCTTGTATCATTGTCTGCTGGATTTTTACTAAACGTATCAGGTTCTACGATAAATTTCTTGCTGATATTTTATTTTATAATCATAAAGACTTAGTCTCAAGAACCGAGTAATCCGCTTTTTCACCGACTTAAGCCATTTTAATCCGCTACGGTTATTAAAAATAGTGATAATTTTAACTAATAGATAATGAGGGCAATAATCTGTTGCTACAACGATTGTTTCACGTTTTAGCTCCGGATTAAAATTTAACAGATAAAAAAGCAATTTCAAAATAAATAACTTCTCGGCTATATCACTTGGACATTATCAGTTTTTTATTACCAACAATTCTTATTTTTCTGTTATTTAATGAAAAGTATTCTAGTCTTAAAAATATATTTATAAATTACTTGTTAATTTTATTTATTTAGTAGTATTTAAGATATTATTGAGATGAATATTTTAAATATACTTTTAAAATATGTGGAAGAATTTCGCAAAATTTTCAATTGATTTAATTTGTATATAACTCATTTACAAACAGATATAAATATTTAACTTATAATATGTATATAACACATTATAAGCTATATAATATCAGATATACTGTATGCAGGCCGCAGAGATGGGATGACATCTGAGACTTTTATCACGGGCCCGGCATCGAAAAGGGTCCGACCGTCTGGCCCCGACGTGTCACATAACGTGTCCGATAGTTTGCAAGCGCCGCCAAAGCGCACTGTCTACCATCCAAAATAGTCATGCCAAAATAAACTATTATATATACATGATATAAAAATATTTTGATAGATTTGCTTGGCTATCAATAGAACATGAGCTGGCAATGAAAACTGATTATGAATTAATGAGGTGATTAGAGTTCGCTAACCATAAAGTGAGGAAGTGGATGAGGCAATAAAAATTTAAAAGTTCTCTTTTTATTTAATTAATGTTTCCTCCATTCTTATAATCTAATTGCTATTTAAGAATTCGTACGCATATATTTTCATCTACAGGTACTCCTCACTTAACGACTGGTTTCGTTCTCACGACTCGGTCGTAGAACGAATTGGTCGGTAAGCGAAAAACTTGTTCCTATATTAAAATACTGGAAACAAATTTCAAATTAAAAATTTATATCTTAATTATGCACAAAGTACAGTATTTTTTTCAGTTTTTTTGGAACTACGAGTGCGGGGAAATTACAAACAAATGTCGTAAGCGATGCGTATGACAAAAACCAAATATTCCATTGTTTTTTTGGAACTACGAGTGCGGGGAAATTACAAACAAAAGTCGTAAGCGATGCGTATGACAAAAACCAAATATTCCATTAAAAAAAAATAGTTTAAAGCTCGGACGTAAGTTCGAGCAGTCGTTAAACAGGTAGGTCGTTAACTGAGGAGTATTTGTATTCTTACATTATCAGATATTTTCCCAAGAAAATTTTTTGATTCTATTGATCTTACAAAGATATGAATAATTTCAGGTAGTATAGTTTAACTGATACAGTACATATTTTTGAAATTTACAAAATAATGTAGTCAAAATGTAACATTTTCAATCTTTATGTCTAAAGTAAAATATTCAAAAAAATCTTCAAATCATTTCTTTTTACATTCAAATTTTAATATTGGATTTTGTAATTTTATTAGAGTTTTATGACAAACGTCATTTTTCATATAAATTTTATAGCACATTGTAATTATTCCTTTAATTACATTTCTCTCATTTATGATTTTTTAATCATTAGATAACAATTTGTTAGCTAACATCCCTAGTATAAAATAATATTTTTGCACTGACTTCAATTAGTATTTATTAGATTAATTTATTATTCAAATGTTCTATTATTCTTTAATTCATTGTTCTTTTATACTGACTCTTATTGTTATCCAAAATTCTTACTTTCAGTTTTTTATGATATTACATTTATTCAGTTCACTACGGTTTCTTAACATAAGAGCCAATTAGTGTTTTTTATGTCTAAAAAAACATTACTTTTCAAAATTCAGATTGATTTATTTTTCTTATCAGCTTTTGTTAGTTTTTTTATTATATTAAGTATTTGTGTCTTTTCTACATTTAATTTTTAAAATAACTTTCTAAATTTCTTGACATAAAGCCTAAATTATGCAGATTTTAGACGTTTTCCAAGATTCCCCTCAAATTATTGCAAAATATAATTTTGATTATCATTCATACTTTATAATCTAAATGATAATTTAGATGATTAAATGAATATTTAAATTATTAATTTAAAAAATAACCGATCTTATAAGAGAAAAGATTTAGTAATTATTATATTTCCTATATGAAATTTATTGTTATATTTTACTATATTAGATTTTGCAATATTAAAAATTTATTTTAAAATAATTGTTGTTTTAACATATTTTCTATAGTTAAATAAAATTTTTAAATATAAAAAACTAAATATATAAATAAGAATATTTCAATCTTATTATTACAAAAAGAAAAACAGAAAACAATATAGGATGATCATATTTCTAATTAAACTATACTTCTAATTTTAAAATTTTCCATTATATATTTCAAAATTATTTTTCCTCAAAGATTATAAAATTTGTGCTTTCATTGTATCCAATTTCATTTGCATTTAAATTGTACAATCAGTTAGTGGTAAATCAGTAGAATGCAATGCAGAAACGATGAAAATAGTAACAGATTGGAAATCTTTGATAAAAGAAAATGGAAGAATAAGGATTTCTTGATTCTACATACATTTCCCAGAGGAAAACCAAAGGTTTTCTTACGACTCTCTTGACAGATATCATCTCTAAAATCGTATAAAAAGACTAGAAAAATGTTGCATTATACTGTATAGTAAAACTTTCAAAACATTATAATTCCTGATTGACGATTCTATTTTTATTCCGTATATTTTTTGTAAAAGAGTTATAATCATTTCATTTATATAAACAATTAATTTCAAAATGATAAACGACTCTGGATATTAATTAAGCATTATTTTCAGATTTTATAATAGAATGCAAAAAACGTAACTTTTTTCATAAGTTTGTAACCATTTTCTTATTAATTATTTTTGTGATCGAATAAAATTAAGTTTTTAAACAAAATGGAAAATTTCAAAAATTTAGGAGAAAAATACATTGCCTATAAATAACTTTTCTATTAAATCAATTTTTAGACAGAAGAAAGTACTTGTTAAACAAATATTTTCTGAAATTTTAACAAAATATTAATATAAAAATCTTAAAAGCAGAACAGTTTGCTTTAATAGTAAAATGCTTAATACAGAAAATCAATACAAATTTTAAATTAAGTATATAATACAAGTTTATATTTAAAATATTCCATTAAATTATTTAGATTAAGTTAATCGAACAGTGACTTTGAAAATGTTTGGCTTTGTCTTTGTAATTTTGACGAGCAGAAGTCATCATTTTTCATATAAATCAAAATTTTTTCATTATCACTTTTAGAATTTTTATTTATTATAAATTATTATTATGATAATTATATGATCACAGAATTCTTTAAACTGATTTTATTCAGAGTTTATTAACATTGTTTCAGAAGATTATCTTTCAACACTTTCGAAACATTTTCGATTTGAAGGAAATTCGATATTCAACTTCAATATAGACTTTTTGGATAACTAATTAACTAATTTTTAATTAACCTCAGATCTTCTATTCTTAATTAATTTAAGATTAACATAGAGAAATTTTAAAAACAGATTATTTACATAGAAAATAATTAGAAAAATTATGTTTATATTGTATATTGATCTAATTTATTTTTATTTTTTGTTATATTTCCCTTATATTTGATATTTTATAGGATGTATAATTTCTAATTTTGATACTTGTACATCATAAAAATGTATTTATTGTATTAATGAAATTAAAACATAAAAGGAACTCAATGATAAATTAGGTGATACGGCCCAAATAATATTTTGCGGGAAGGCCAAAAATTTTAAGTTCCGCCACTAGTTTGAACAAGATATAAATTTATTCTGCAAATTTTTTAAATCAAAATATTTGAAAGCACATTAAAGCGTTAATTTATACTAACTTAACAATACCATACAACTTAGTTTGTTAGATAATTTGCATAATAAAAGAAATACATTTACGCTAAATTATCGATAAACTATTTAAATAAAAAAAATCTGTTCAATTTGTGACTGATGTCCTTCATCATAACAATTTACTACTTTCTTATTGCTTAGTCATTTTTCCCTTGTAAAAAATTCAATAGTTCTACTTCCTCTGAAAGAGAACACATCATAAGAATAGTCCAAACAAAAAATAACGAGATTTCAACAGTGCTTAGTGTTTAAAAACATAAACAATATTGACGTAGAACGTTATTTGGAAGAAAATGCACGCATCTAACGCTCTTTGATATAAAAAATTGTCTTTAAAAATTTGTTCGATTTTTATATTACAACAGGTTATATTACATTTCAAAGAGTTTAACGAAATTTTAAATTTAAAGAAATATAGTCTGTTCAAAAACATATTCATTTCTTTCTTTTTTAATTTAATTGTAACAAATTATGTATTATATTACTAGTTAAAAAAATCGGCAAAATGAATATATTTTTTCCTATATAATAATTTCTTCAGAATTATTTGAAATTATAAATAAAAATATTTGCTTTTATATATTTAATAAAG
>AYEL01066744.1:0-21214 GCA_000484575.1 Olivierus martensii | reverse complement strand
TGTACATTTTTTCTGCTATCACAGATGATGAAGACGTCATTGACATATATTTTTATCATTTCTGGGCAAAACATTTCAGCACTTTTTATTAAATACTCACTGATAAATTTCTCCTTCTGTGAATGGTTTTGATTTACTTGCAATTAAATGCAATATTATAAAATTAGCTTTTACAGTAGCTGCACTGTCTGCAACAGGTTTGATAAAATCATTTTGTTTCTGAAGAACTGATTTCAATTTTGACAACTTTTGTTTTCAAAGTTTATCAACCATATTCTTTATATTGACTTTGTGAATTAAATCATAGTGCCATTTAAGGTTATACTCTTTACAAACTGCTACAGATTGCCTGCAAATCAAGCAAAATATTTTATTTCTTGCTTGAATACAGAAATATTTTAGTTCCCATGTTTCTTGAAAATTATGATGCTTTTCTTCAATTGATATCTTTCTTCATATCAAGTTTTGATACAATATTATATTAGAGAGCTTTAATGCTGACAAATAATAAAATACTAAACCAGACCAAAATATATTAATTAAAAATTAATTTATATAAAAAAATTATTTTTAATTAGTAATAACAATTGTATGATTGGAGCACATCAGCAGATGATAAAAACTAACAATAAGTTTTAGTGAGGGCAAAACACAGTAAAGATAGAAATTTTGCACAAGTTCAGTTAAGCTTTTCAATCAACATAAATTGCTGATTGGCAACAGTTGGTAACACTAACTTGTTTATAACAAATTAACTGTGTCAATTGTGTCAGTGACATCATATTATCAAACAGAGTGCTAGTTTCAACACATATATAATATTAATCTACAAATGCAAACTTCATTATTAACAGTTTAAGTTATAAATAATATCCTTTAGTGGAGATTTGATAAACTACTGATTTAAAAATTCAGCATGGTGGTAGTAGTAATAAAAAGTGCAGAATAGATCATTATTTTTATATTTTATTGAAAACATTATTATTGTCAAAATATTTGCTTATTTATGACTTACTAATCATTATGATATTTATTATGAAATTTAAAAATATGTTGGCAGACTGCAGATATCTTGTTACTAGGTTGCATATTTGACATGCCTGTCTTAAATCATTGATAGTAGGCAATATGCTTTTCCAAATCCAAAAGATGGTACTCTTGCATTTCTTGAACTCTGTATGACCATAGCTTCAGATATTTTCTTTAGCTTCAGCCTAATCCTTTGGCAAGCTGAATAAGATGTGACAATTGCCAAAATGACTTCTGGGGAGAGAGCTGCAGTATAAACTAATCTTCCTCCAGAAACATAAGCATTACCATGATGGTTGGCTGCTTAAAAGCCTATCCCAACTCTATTTGTATCACAAACAATTTCATAAGATCCTGATGACAATTAAATGATACTGTTATTTTCTCTGGTATAGAAGCATCAGAGAATTTCTGTTGAAAGATAAGGATGCAATATAATGTTTGTAAGATTTTTCCACAAAATAAGTTTATAACAACTCTTTGTTCTTGCATGAAACTTATGGTAGACTGAATTTTATTTCTTGCCAACCACATCCAGGCACACTGTTATATGAGGTTATTGCATGGTGCAGAATATTCCCAAAGTCAAAAACACATACAATAACAACAATACTTGGAGATCTTTTCTAGTTTTACAGCAAATAATTTTAAAAATAGAGTTTAGGGAGTTTTGAATCATTTTGTATATCCTAATGATCTACATATTATCTTTTTAGTCAATCTATTCTAATGAAAATGGTTTCTTTCTTATATAGCATAGTGTTATTTCTAAATAAGTTTACTGTACATAAATCATAACAGCAATAAATCATCAAACAGAAAAGTTGGTTTTATTATAATAAATAAAGTTAATTTTTCTTTTGAAGAATTAAAAATACATTCAAATGCTTATCTATGGCAAATTTAATTTTCCAATTGATAAATAAGAAAAATATGTAAGGAATATATTTATAATAAAATAATACTGACCTTCACATCTAACAGTACAAGTAGTAACAGCTTCACCAACTCTATTTGTTGCTCTACATGAATATAAGCCACTATCTTCAGGATATACAGGACTGATCTCCAGAACAACAAAACCAAAATCATGAATTGGACGAATGCGAGTACCTATTAATTATAATATAAATATAAATATATAAAATATAAAGATATAAATATAAAGTCAAAAATAAAGATAACAGATACATTAAAAAATTTAAATCAATAGTACAGTAAAACTTTGCTGAAGCTATTTTTAAAACGTCATAAGGAAAAACTATCGTTGAGAAGACCCACTAGCACGAGTTTTGCAAGAGCGTTTAGATTCAGTAAAGAAAAAGTGGACGCCTGTTTTGATCTCGAAGACGTCTATGCTAAAAATAACTATTCTCCGAATCGCATATACAACGTTGACGAAACAGGGCTTACAATTGTACAAAGCAAGATACCCCAAGTCGTCGGCCATAAAGGGAAACGGCAAATAGCTTCACTTACCTCAGCTGAAAGAGGCTCATTAATGACAATAGTTATTGCTATGAACGCCACTGGTCATTTTGTGCCTCCCTTCATTATTTTCCCCAGGAAAAATATGAGTGTACAGCTAATGAGAGGCAGTCCCCCAGGTGCTGTTGGCGTTGCACATCCATCAGGGTGGATACAAATGAATATATTTACTGATTGGTTCAAACATTTCATGAAACACACAAACCCAACCCCAGAATCGAACGTTTTGTTGATCTTAGATGGTCACTTTAATTATCTAACACAAGTCTTTCTTGGTGTTGGGATTTTTTTTTTCCGTCAGTGTATTTTAATTGATATATACTCTATTTATATATTTCCATTCCACTTTTTATAAAAATTTTTTAAAGAAAATAAAAGCATATTATCAAAATATTAATGACATTTTCAATTGCTGTATATATCAATATTATTCCGATAATTTATCGTTATTTTCTTGAAGAAATAAAATTATTTAATTCGATAAGATTTGTAATTCGATATAAAATTAATTAACTGACACTATTATAATTTTATGACGATTTTTACGATCCATTTGATGATCTCTAAATTTTTTCCATAGATGGCATTACTGATTTATTATAGTTACAATATACAACTTCCGCCAGAATGTTATATCGTAAACAATGCGAAAGAAAAATCTTTAAAGTATCTTGAGTTTTAATATTAAAATAAACAAATACTGTAGACTATATGAACATAAAAAAAATTCGTTCTAATAATATTAAATTATATGTTATCAACGAATTATAACAATTTTTTTCAAACAGCTTATAAGAGAATGAGACCAAGGTCAGCAAGCACAAGAAATATAGAGCAAAAATTTAAGAACATTACAACATCCTGAAGACATTCAATCTAAGGTCAACATCATGATCCGCGTACAATTAATCAGGCAACATAGAGCATTAAATACCTGTAATAAAATAACCGCAAACCATAATTATTCGAGAGTGAAGCGTGAAAACTGCGATTTTTCTCCTCTCTAATTTTTGACAGGGGAGATGTTATCAAAGTGGTCATGGCATGTTATCTAAAGTAGCCTAGTCATCGTGTCTGGCAAGAAAAAGTAGGCTTCTTTGATTTTTAGTTAATAATATTAAAGCACCGCTGAAACATTTATCAGTTAACTCAACTTTTTCGCATTTGAATTATTTTAAAGATAAATCTTTCGTTAAATATCATACGGTACTTTAAGAAACAATAATTTAACTGTCACAGAAACTTAAAACCAAATATTTTACGTGTTTAAATCGTCACACAGCTGCTTATGTAACGTTATTTTGTTTTTTAAACTGTCTTACTTTATAAAATTTTCAGTTTTCTTAAATGATATTTAAATATCAATTTTAAAATAATTAAATTTAATATTTCCATTAATTAACTCAATTATAATTTATAGTTAATTACAATTATTATACGGTAACTTTGATAAAAGCTAAATTAATAGAAACAAAGAACATCATGAATGACTTTCACGCTTGTACAATCGATTTTGAACTAGTTGCAGTCCGGTAACAAGTTACAGGGCTATCAACACCCTCATAAATATGTGTAGATAGATTTATAGAGCTATCCAAACTGGCAATAATTTTCTGCAAATTTTATTTAGGTCTAGTAACTAGATAATGGAATATTATTATTATTACATTGTGCTTTCAGAATAGAAATTATAAATATAATTTATCTAACTGCCAAATATTTATATCCGGAAATTTTTATGACTGTAGGCTATATATATATTATTATAGGCCCTATATAAATTTTACTTTTTGCTAAAAATAAAAGTAAAAAAAGCTAAAGGCATAACATTATTATTTCTTTTTTTTTCAAGATAGCCCAAAGACTTTATCTAGGCTATGTCGTTAAAATGATGAATACGACGAGACAATTTTTCATGAATACGAAATCGATAAAAAACTAATGGATGTTCAGTCACTTAAACTAAAAAAAATGGTAGGTCTTTTCTACAAAATGATCGGTTATGATATAACATTAGGAGTCATTTCTAACAGATTTAGACTACTTAAAAATCGTGATAGTTTACTTTTTTAAAGTAAGTTTACTTGTGAGAATTTATTTAAAAAAATAAACTATTGATAATTCAGTTATGAAAGAATTTCAGTTTTTTTTTTAAGTATACATATAATGCCATTTTTTTTCCTCTCTTTTTATATATATTATACAATAGACGAAAGAAAGCGATGACTTTTAACCTATCATAATTAATCAATGACGAAATGATGGTGGACCTATCTTTAACGGGATATTAAATCTAGTTTTAACACCCTAGATGAGTTAGAAAACATTTATTATGTCATATAGAAAATTCGTACGAAGCTATGGCATTTTTAATTATTGCTTAACAAAACGCTCTAATTCACCTCAATCAAACAAAGAATTAAATAGAGAACATCAAACTAGAGAAATGTCAAAGATCATCAATCTCTGTCTACACAACAAGAGGAACGAAATTTTAACACAATAGACTCCATCTGCCTACAAAGGTCAAGAGTGAGGTCATTGAAAAATTCAAATATTTTTTTTTTTCTTTGAATTTTGCTAAACACGAAATAACTAACGCGTGAAGAAAATATATAAAAAGAAGTACAGCATTAAAAAAATTTAACTAGAAACATTGAGGCATATTATATAATTTATAATTTCTTTCACGTTTAGAATATAATCAAGGTTAATAACATAAGCTAAAAAAACAATGCGAAGAAGAAGCTAATAATAACACTGATGAAAGATATCTGAACAATCATTAGATATTCTTTGTGATTAGTAAGCGCTACCAAAATGGAAATTTTTTTAACTCAAATAAATGTATTGTTGTATAATATATTTTTACTCTAATGAAGATTGTAGATACTGTATATATGTGTACAGATATTATATAGCTTATTTTAAATAATATCCTGAACAATAATTACTACTATTATTTAATTACAAAATAACACCCAATTAAATATGAATACAAATTATTTGCATACAATTTTAGTTCTTTTTATTTTTCGTGCGATAGTAAATTTTTTAAGTATTTTTGCTATTGTTTAAATACGTGTTAAGAGTAAACTATAAGATCTAACGTATTTTTCTTATCTTTTATCTTTACCCTATTAAATGAAAGATTTTTATCTGTAAGTAATTACCTAACGGAAGTATAAATCGCTTGGAAAACGATTAAAGTACAGTACAGTAAACTAGTATTGTAGAGTAATCTCTAAAAGATTTGTTAGTCGTATAGATGACGAATATTTCTATATTGAAAGACATAAAATCTTCTTAGTCGTTTCGAATCTGTGAAATTTATTTTCTGAAGCACAGGTGTGCCCGAGAATTTTTATTTTATAAATCGGATGTTCATATTTATAATTCTAAAATTAATGTAATAATTTCTATATCTGAATTATTATCTTATTATTGTTTTTAATACTACATTATTTGAAATATTCATCATCGTTATAAAATTCAGAATAAATTTTCTTTCAGAATAAAATCCACATTATCGAGGTGAACGAACTTATTCATTTTTTTATATAATAAAATACCAGTTTTCGCAATAATTTAAATAGCTAATATCTAGTAATATTTAGCACTTAAATTCTGGAATAACTTAATTTTTTTTTTTATTAGTATATATTATCCAGTAATTTTTTTTGCGATTTTTTTCTTCTGATAACTTTTTGCTAGTCGATTAAAGAAATCAGTGTGTAAATCTTCATTATCTGTCTTGATATAATTATAAAAGTAGAAACTTTATAATTACCTACCGCTTTTTTTTGACATTAACAAGAATTTAGTCTTGGAATCGATTAAATTATTTTATAGCGATCGCTCACAATTAGATTTAGATTATAATTAGGAAATCTAAAGAAAAATGTGAAATTTAGTTTTTATCTGAACAATTTAGGCTAGAATTTGCCAAACTTAATATTGAATATGATAAACAGATTATAACAAGGCTTTGTACCTTATAGATTATAATTTTAGTAAATTTCAAGATATGTCAGTAAACCATATTTAATTATATTACAGTTATTTTCAAATATTTTATGTGAAATTTGTTCTATTGTTGTGTATGTTAAACGGCAAAAAGTCTAAAAGATAATTTTTTATATGCAAACATATTGAAAATGCCTGTTACAAAATAACTTTTTACATATTCTTATAACAAGATGGCATTTTTAAAGTTTATTTATTTAAAACACCTTTCCTTAATATTTGGATTTTTATGTGAAATTAATTATAATTTCACACAAATTATAATTTTGTATATTCGAATAACATTATTGTGAGCATTTAATAGATTGACTTACTTTTCTATATGCAGATTTTTATAGTATAAAATACTTGTACTATATATGAAATAGTAACACATCAAATATTTAATATATTCAATTTTTACTTGTTTTATTTAATATTTTACGCAAAAAAAATGATTAGGAAAGGAAAATATAAAAATACTGATTATTAATTTCTAATATTTAATATAAATTAAATCGAAAATTTATCTTTTTTTTAATGAAATTAAATTCTAAAAAAATATGTTTTTATGAATTATAAAATTTTATAATTTCTTTCTAAATTCGGACGGTTTTTGTTTTATTATTCTCAAAAAGGATTTTTTTTCGGTAAATCTTTGCAATAAGTTAAAAATTACAAGCTTTAAAATTTTGTTTATCCATGCTTTTCTAACGTGTATAAACCTATCGAGAATAAAAAAGTATGTGATATGAATTCCTAAACTTGCAAATTAGTAGTTCGCGGCACGATCTCCTTGTACGAACACCTTTCTTCTAAAACATCTCCAAACAAGACAATCACTAAACCAACGCCTGCCTAAAGGAAAGAGAAGAACATATACTTTCACATCACAGACTCGCCGCTTTTCGAAAAAGGAAACGAAGCCTCATAAAAACAGCGACGCGAAGCAGTCACTACTCAGACCTATAATACGAGATGATTATAGATAGAATGAACGTTCCAAGGCCAAGATACAGAGAAGAAGAATGCCTGAGGCGTATGCTAGGGACTACGGCGTGGTTTGATGATAGTGCAAGTGTCATTTTTCATTGTTAAATCACAGGTTGCCCCTCGCTTTCCCCTGACAAGATCGAGTCCTGTTATATTCAGTACGTCAGAGCCCCACGGTGACTGACCTGGTGTCTTTACTTCTAATTGGCAAAACTGCACTCATCTTTGCTAACAAGAAGTTGTAGTTTGGATAGGTGATTTATATTCGTTATACTTAAGGAATTGATTATGCACGGCCGCTATTGCATTATACATTTGTTTAATCCTAATCCTCTAGTTATAAATCTCGGTTGGATGTCTACTGTGATGACAGTTTTTGGTACTTTAATACCATCATTAACTTATTGAAGTTCTTTCAAACCCTCTAGCTACTTCCTTTTGTGAAATATTAAGCCAGTTTTTTCCTTTTTAGATCATTTAATCTTTTAGAACAATCTAAAAGACTTTTTTTTTTAAACTCTAATCTTAAATAACGTAATTTTTTTATAAACGACCTCGTTAAAAATTTCTTGTCAGAACAATTCTTTGTTTCTTTACGACGGAAAACAAGATATAGGCCTGCTTAAGTATTGGAATAAAAATAAAATTTAAATATGTTATTTTATCGATTAAACAATAATATATATTTATTTGAGTTATAAAATTAAATTATTAAATTTGTAACCTAATAAAAATTTAAATGCTGTAAAATAGAATTTTTTTTTACTTATTAAAAAAATAGATCAGAGAGATATGATCTAATTCTAATTAAGTTATTTTTTTACATTTAATTAAGTTAACTGATTTAAAAAAAATGTTTTGTTGAGATTAAACAAACATCCGCTACAAAAAAAAAATTACTAAATATGTTTTTCTTGCGAAGTCATTGAAAAGGTATTACGGTAAGCTAAAAATTTAAACTACTATTATTCTAGCTATTCTAGCTCTAAATATGTTTTTCTTGCGAAGTCATTGAAAAGGTATTACGGTAAGCTAAAAATTTAAGCTACTATTATTCTAGCTTGCTATTGTTTGGGAAACACAACTAAGCTGTCATTTCTTTCTTTGGGCAAACTTTTGATGCCATCACATCATTAGAACGCTTAAGAACCATTATCACAGCTTCTGCCACATTTCACTGGACTTCTTTCCTGTAATAAGGCCTGGGTCATCCCAGGAGAGTGGAGACAATTCCTCCTTTAGGGCATTTGAAATCTAATGATTGAAGATTACTTGATCATCTTAGTGATCATACAGGTCAAAAAAGTCTACAAAAGTTCGTGTCAAATTCGTGACGTTTGGCATCAAATAATCGACTATTGAAATGAAAGAACTTTTGTCTCATATCAAAAGAAAACAATTTTATTTTTTGAACAATGGTTTTAAATACAACGAAAAGATGTGAACATTTTTTCTTATATAACTTAATGTTCTTAAAAAAATTTAATTTGGTTTTATAGCTTAAATATTTTTATATAAACTATTTTTGATTGTTTATTTTAAATTCTAAGCGCGACTCGATAAATTTTCTAGAAAATTTATTGATGTATGTTTATAATTTTAATACCTGGAAAAAATTTATTATGATCCTACAATAATAGAAGCCTGCAGCATTAGTTTCAATCAGTGATAGCCAAAAAATAAATTTTGATAATTCTTCAAGACAAGTTAGATAAATTAATTATTTATAAGCTTAAATCAAAACCAAAACATGAAGATAATTCAATATATGAATCATAATAGTATATATTTATTAATCTTACATATCTAAAATAAATTATTTCAAATAACAGGAATTATGTATTTTATCATCTTTAATAAATACTATTAAAATGAATTTTAATAAGTATTTAAATAATGAGCTTTCATAAAATAACCATTATTATTCAAATTTATAAATATTTTTAAAAGTTTTTAAATTTTATAAAATTAATTTAATTTTTATATAAGCTAATTCAGAAGATACTTATGAAGCTGAATCTATTACTAAGGTGAAAAAATCATTAATTTTGAAGAAGAATGTTTTTAAATATGATAGCAGTGATGAAGATGAAACCATTTTGAAGTAAGAGTTATTATTAAATATAACAGTAGAACCTCAATTTATATGTATTTATTATGTTTGTTATTTACATTAATTTAACCTGTTATGTGCCAAAAGTGAAAAAATGATAGAAAAATGAAATGTTGGTATTAACAAATATGCAAAAAATTAAAATCATCATATATCACTTAATTTTCATCAAAATATTTTGAAATTTTTACTGTTTATTATGCTTTTTGTTCTCTTTCTAACAATTTAAGTGTTTTTTTGAGTTTATTTTTTATCAGACTTTTCATTCTATATATAAGATTGCCAGAAACATGATTTCTTTTTATATGAAGATTTAGCTATTCAATGTTTGCTATTTTTGAATAGCAGCTGTCCTGTGAATAAAACAAGCCATGAATAAAGAAAATCAGACCATATATTAAAAAAAATTAATAAAAACCAATTAATATGCAAATTTTGATTAATAAATATTAAGATTTGTCATGTAATTAGTCCGAAAATTATAAATTTATTGAAATATTGTCATCATTATTATTAATTTGTATTGATATGTTTTTCCTATATTTCAATAATTTTTAATTTAATTTTTTATAAATTTTCAAATTTTTATCAAAAAATCTAATGTAAAGAAAAATAATCTTCTTTCATTTATAAACAGCAATAATATTCTCTACTTTATTCTAATTGGAATCCCAATGGTTTTACTTTCACATTATTCCTTATATCACACTTCCCAGAGTGTAGAGAGCTTGGCAAGAAAAGTGCAAGAAAGGAGTGACTGCAATAAAACAATAAAAGTGCCATATACTTTTTAATGTCTTTGTTTACATTAGTATTTTCTTGTTTTTTGACTTAAAACTCCAAAAGTTATGGATCTCTTCTAAAAATCAGTTTTTTACCTTTATTTTTTTCTCTGACTAGCAGTAAGAGACACTGTTATAGAATCATCCTGGGTGCAGCCCATAAATATGGTAACAATGTTGATATGTCCATTCCTGTCACTTTTATTTCTGTCAAAATTTCTTTTCATCTTGTTGTAAATACTTTACTATAACCATGGGCTTTTATTAATCTTAATTTTCTTTCAGTAATTCCTAATCTTTTACACTTTGTTTAAAGCTCCTTATATAAGGACTATGTTTAAATAAGCTTTACTATGGAAATGAGTACTTTTACTGTTTAATTTTTTATATACTTACTTGTTAGTGCATTTTTATTATATATTATAGACTTCTTCATATTCTCTTAATCTGTATAACCATGATGCATTTAGAATGCTCTCTTTAATTTTGTATTTTGAATTGTTCTTTTCTTAGGACAGGATTTCTATTTCATGTAAATTGTTTAGTTTGCAGTTCTTACTTGTATTGAAGAGGATACCAAAATCAGTACCATCAGTACCAAAAATGTTTTATAGTTTTAAATAAAGGATTGTTTTAAGCATATATTTCCTGCTTCAGAAGTAAATGCTTGTTTTTGATCTTTTTAGACATTGTAGTTAGAAAGAGCAATTATCATCTAAAAATCTGTAATACATTTTCATTTTTAATTATGTTTTATCTTTGAGAAAAAAAATTATAATTTTTTTGTGCATCATTAAAGCTAGTATAAAATAATTTCTTCAATTTTTTTAATTGATTATTATTAATAATGATTACTTCATATTAATTAATAACTTACTAAATATTAAAATTAATGAATTTATCCAAATAGCAGATGAATAACATTATTAAAGATTGAAAAATTTTCTATTTAATGTTAAAATTTTTATATTTTCTATTATTTAATAAGTTATAGTAATTAAAATTAAATATTCTTTTATGGAAAATTAAAGTTAATTGTAATGATATAGAATAAAATTACAGAGCCAATGGAGTTTTCCTATTGAGAGAATGCATACAAATCATTGCACATACAGGTAATCCTCAACTTATGGCCAACTCTTACTTATGATAATGATATCATCAATAGATTCTGCTGTTAGCCAATACAACTGACCTAGGTTTGATTCCCTGACTCAATGATTCAATATGTGAAAAGCATCTTTTTTTGTGTCTGATTCTTAATAGTCTTGTGTTCTTTATGTTTATTAGGTAACATTCGGCTTTGACTGCTGCACAATTCGATTGCACTGCATGTCGCAGAAATCGAGAGCTGCACACAGTCAAAAAGGGGATCTTTTTTTTTTTTTTTTGAGGGATGATAATAGATTAAACAAGCTTGGATTTTCGGGATTCAAAAAGGTTTCAGAAATCAGTTCTTATGCAGTCACTAAACATACCCCTATCGCTTCTCTCACTTACCCCCGTCTTGCCACTCTTACCTTCACCCTCTTCTGCATTGCTACCTGTTACTATAGAATTACATCCTAATCCTTGCGTATTTTGCCTGGAAAAATTATTTTGTTTTAACTCAAACCTATGACCTAACACACAGCAGTACACCTCTATCTAACCATGCTACGACTACTTGTTAGCAGCAACTGTTCAAAGGATGCATATAAACAATAAGTACATACAATGCATTATCTCAGTTTATAGCATTGCATTTGTGCAAAAGTTTTTTGATACAATGACTTACAACCTGTTTTATAATGAGTTTTCGATACGCAAACACACACACCAAATCAGTGCACCTACTGAATTTAATCTTTATCCACATTATTATCTGTTTATATTAAACTCGATCAAATTATACACTATAAAATTATATGTAAATGTATTGGTAGCAACTGCATTGCCTTAAAACATATATAA
The DNA here is from genome assembly GCA_000484575.1 of Olivierus martensii. Lineage (NCBI taxonomy): Eukaryota > Metazoa > Arthropoda > Arachnida > Scorpiones > Buthidae > Olivierus > Olivierus martensii. Next base: position 8,851 of record AYEL01066744.1, on the reverse strand, counting down.
TTTACTGATCCAAAAAATAATAATAATAATTTACCGGAACGCTCACTAAATTTGCTGTCGCCATTCAAACGCAAGCCAGAATTAGCATGTCACATTATACAAACAACATTTTATTGCAAAAACAACCCTGCAATGCACATTAAATCAGTTACAACATATGCCATACGTAGGTCACTTTTGTTGCCACTACCTTAATCCAACTGCATTCATAACTAAATCATAATAATGTATATTGCCATAAACATGGCATCAGTACAATGAGCATCACATAACACCAATAATACCTATTACTTTCTGCACACACTGCATGAAAAGCAGGAGGGGAAACACTCAGCATAAATCGACAAAGCATTATACTTCGCATCCGTAAACTGCACATACTTATCAGTCGCAAACATTACCATCAATTCGAGTAAACAAAAAAACATCAAGCTAAGCAGCACTGAATATAATGGCTGTTTTGAACCTCCCCAGGCATTGATTTTGCGCACACATATCACACTCCTGCATATTCAACAAAACTGTGATTCCCTCTAAACATACTTATCTATGATTACACACATCCAAAAGCACCTGATTACATCAAGCACCGAAAAGAATTTATATTTACATATCCAATCTGCAAATTTGCTGCAACAAAAAATACAGGTACACACAAACACAAACACAAACACACAAACACAATACAGTCCTGAGATAAATGTGTACACAACTACTACAAAAACAAAACAAACACCAATACAAAACATAGCCGCACATTTGACATCACTATCAACACACATTAAAAAGTAGCCACTCACTAACACAACAATCAAACACCACACATAGAATTTCAAAAAACATGAAAACAAACAAGAACAGAGCATTTTAAACAGCAATACATGCCCAATATGCATACTGCACACTTAAATAAAACAACACACAAAACATAGGGGGAAAACCCTATGCTGATACAATAGGATACTACCAAAATATACCCAGAAACGTCAAAAACAATAGGTCACAGAACAATCGAAACACTGAACACTGATTAATGAATGAACTTATTTAAATTTTCAAATAATAAACTGTTTTTACTTATCAACCAGTTTCTTTTTCCTGTTATAGTTATAAACAAACACAAACTGATTATTAAAGAATTGTTTCAACAGAATTTTAATAATTTCTAAGAAATACTTTGATGACGAGACTAATGTCGCAAATTCCAAGACGATATAAGGCACTATGCTGACTAGCACATTGTCATTCCAAGCACAAGGTAATAATTCAAAATTTTTGTTTTTTTCTTCTATTTTTCTTTTCAGTAATACAAAGAAAAACCAACATTTTACAGTCCTTATAGCCATCACTATTAACACACTATAAAAATTAGCTATTCATTTATGCAACACAGCACAACATAATGGATTTACAGCTTCACAAAACAAGAACAACTAAATACACAACAATCGAGGAAAAATATATGAAAAAATCCGCAGCAATGCAATAAATAAATACAATTTTACAAATAGACTCACAAAACAAACCATTTACATAACAAACAAAGTTTAATGGCACCTATTTAATAATTAATAACAATAAGTAGACACTAATACATATCGCACACAAAGAACATGATTACTGCAAAAAAAATGCAAATCACCGAATAAAATGCTATGACGACGAGACACGACACAATCCACGCTTGGCACTTAAAACAGTCTATTGGAAAAACGGGCGGCAGTCAAAGCCAAATATTACTTTTATTAAGGTAATATATATAGTGTCTTAGTAAACATTAGTAGTGAGAAATCCATAAATTTTGATCATTTCTGACATAATGGCAGGGTTCAAAATTTCTGGAACTAAACTCTGTTGTAAGTTGAGGATTACAACTTACAACAGAGATAGATTATATAGATTATACATTATACATTAAGTGCTCATCAACAATACTTTCTATATTTAACCTTAAAACTCTATTGATTTATTTAATTTTTATTAATAATAAAAAGTGAAGTGAGATTTAAGTTCAGTTATAATCTATAAATTAGTCCTCTGAAGTATATTTTTCTTTATAGTATATAAGCATATGGGGGAAATATATCTTATGAAGTTTGATTTGTTTTGCCATTTCTATAAACACATCCTTGATATAAATAAGATTACTTGTAAAATCAATATTTCATCAGGAAAATAATATACATGTTAATTAAGGATCTACTGTATGGAGTTTTATATTATTTTGTTAAAAGTAACTTAAATAGAAATATATATCTAGATCAGAAGAACCTGTAAAAGAATTAAATCAACAAAAACAAGAGAAAACTGATTGGAAATTTTTCTTTTCAGCTGATGATCCACGATTTCAAGGTAAAATATATTTATATAACTATACTATAAAGTGAAATCTTTTGTAAGTTAAGTTTAAGAAAAAACAATAGTTAATAATAAACTAGAAATAGTATATGAAATTACAGTGTGTGTATTAATAATATTTAAGCATAAAATAATGATTATTATAGTTCAAATATTTTATATGAACATTTTTGAATCAATATCATAAATTGAATTATATCTTTTAAAAGTATTTAACAGACATTCTTTAAATATCATATTTTTAAATAGTATATTATATACTATGCATTGTTTATTTCAAATTAAAATTTCAATTCAGTTTTTTTATTTCCTTAACTTTGTTTGTAACTTGAATTCCTGTAATACATTTTAGTTATCAGCTTTAATATATACAAACATCTATTTCATTTTTGAATTATTAGAAAATTTCAAAATTTCTTCAAGAATTTTAAACATTACAATAGTGAAAAATACTATAGCAATAAATATAATGTAAAACTGTACAAGTTATTTAACATATTACAGAGTATTTCAAGATGCTGGAACTTAAACCAAAAATCCTTGTATTATCTAAATTTTTTATTCAAATCTCTGAAATAAGAATTTAATTGGCTCAATTATGGTATACAAGATGTGTTCATTAATTTTCAGGATTGATAAAAAAATATTAAATAAATAATTAAATCTAATCCCACAATAATATTATTTAAACATCTGAAAATAAAACAAGCAAAAATCATTTATTCTTCTGTGCTTAGTTTGATCATATGCTTTTAATTTAATTTTAATTAATTTGATCATCAGGCACATTTGCATTATAAACATTCGTAGGGAACAGAAGATATGCATTAATTTTGGAGCTCCCTCAATCACTCTCTTCTCTGGATATTGCACCAAATGACTTCTTTCTTTTTCCAAAAGTAAAAATCATCTCTCAAAAAAAGAAAATTTCTATATAATTTCTTTCTGTATATAGAAATCATACAGAAAGAAACAATGAAAATTTTAAGATTTCTAAAAGAAGGTGATTTTTTAAAACATGTTTTGAAAATTTGAAAAAGAGCTGGATATAAGATGTACAGAAACAAAAGGATCTTATTTTGAAGAATATTAAAGATAATTTCATTATATTTATTATTTTGTCTTGATTTCTAGCAAGTTCCAGAAAGTAATGAGCACACTGTATTTTGAAATACAGCATATACAGTAGTTTCAATATTTCTGGATCCAGTATAAGAATTGTTTCAAGTTATGAACTTTTAGAGCTACAAATAAAACTTACAGAAGAATTCTATTCACAATTTGTGGAATATCCATAACCAAATTAATTTAAAAATATTTAATAAATGTAAAATTGGTTCCAAAGTTTATCATATTTTGATATCATATATACTGTTCTAAATTTCTGCTTTTCTGAATTATTGAATTGCATAGCATCCTAAAAATGAAGATTTAATTCCAATAAATTTTTTTCTGGAATTAAATGAAAGACACTATTCATTATTATAAGATCATAGTGTTGAATAATTGAGACTTCACATGGCAGATTACAATCAGGGCTTTTTTTAGCTGATATAAGCTTGTATTTGTAATGGTTAATATAATAAATGTTGGTGACATAATTGTAATATTGTACTCACGTATATAATAAAACTAGTTTATATTGAGCACAGATTAAGGCTAACAGCTAAAAAGGCTGTGATTTGTTTCATAATGATGGTCTGAAACATGATGTAGTAATTGTGAGGTATGTCTATATTTAGAATTATGACACAATATTGTTCATCATCAATATGGACATGCCTTTACATCAGTATTTTCATCAGGCCCTTCTATGAGCTTTACAATTTTTGAACATCCTGTCAGGTTTTATAATCAGAAATCTATATAGATTCTAAATATGCTATAAATCAGGCATCTCCATCCCAAATTGTTCTATGGGTCATCTGTGAAACTTTCAGTTTTTGCAGGCTATACATCAGATAAGATAATATTTAAAATATAAAAATAATGAAATTTCATAACAACCTATTTTATTTATCATATAAGGCTTTACAGTCTTGCCATTTGTATAATGTTTATACAAATGGCAAATCCATAATAGTATTAAGGTTGATATGTCATGGGCAAAAAAATTTTTTTTATGGAATTCTAATGATGATAGTAATATAAAAACATTTTGCAGGCTATAGGTTGACCACTCTGCTATAAATGATTATTCAATAATATGCAAGAGCTTTGCATATAGAGCTTTCATAACTTAGAGTTGCAAAGTAGTGCAATTCTATATTTCTGTATTTATTATGATTAATCAGCATTTGCCTCTTATAATTTCTGCTAATGTTATTTATAAGAAGTTACATCAAAATATAAATAATAATTTATGATTATTAAATTTAGCTACTTTATGTCAAATAAGATTATGTTTGGATATTCCTTGATATCTCAAGAAAAAATAAATATAAAATGTAGAGACATGGAAAAATATTGTATTATGTGTCAGTGTGTTTAGAATACAAAAATAATAAAACTTGTTTTGAATGGGATGTGTTACAGGAAATGTATAACCAGTTAAGAAAATGAAATCACTATAAGAATTCTCTGTTTTTGTAGTTGGTGTCATCTATATATTTATATATATAAAATGTTTATGGATCATGTATTTATATATAATATGTTTTATATTTATGTGTTTTAATGTATTTATATGTATGTCCCTATAACCTAGAAAACTGAAGTTTGGAGATGTTATAGAGCAGTGCTTCTCAAAGTATGGGTCGCGACCCCATATGGGGTCGCATAACAAAATTTGGGGATCGTAGAAATTTTAGCAAATGTTTTAATTCGTATTCCTAGATTATATACCTCTATACCCAGGATCGCGAAAATATTTTCTCGGGTAAAAGCAGTCACCAAGTGGAAAAGTTTGAGAAGTGCTGTTATAGAGAAACATTAAACCAGTTCATAAAAATTATAGAAATCTGAAATTCTATCTTAAAGGGAGATAGATAAGGTAAATTTCCAATGTTAATTTTTTTAACTTAAAAATCATTATTTTTGACAATTTGAGTGTTTTATGCTGAGAAAAATATCCTTTCACATATTGATTGAAAAAATTATACTCAAAAGAAATCACAAAAGTGGCAGCCTTTAAATTTGATGGATTTTTAATATTAGCTCTATTTTGATGAAAATCAATATATGGAAGTTTTTGGGGTTACAGAATAGGAATCTGGTGATGGATTTTTCAAATTCAAAATGATGGATCCAATACATTGGCTCAAACTTCAGGAATATTTTCATTTAGTCTAATTTTTTGTATTTTTGACCAAATATAGATTTTCAAGTTACAGAATAGCAATCTGATGATAATTTTTTCAAATCCAAAATGGCAGATCCAATATGATAACCCAAAATTAAAAAAAAATTTTAATTTAATTTGATTTTTTGTGTTGTTGGCCAAATAGAGATTCTGGGGGTTTTATCTTTTGTATGGTAAGATTGGTGGCTAAATTTTGATTGCCCCTTTCTACTCAAATAGAGTACTAAGGGAGCTGTACTCGGCCAAAATTAAAAGCGAAAAATAAAAAGCAAAGAACCATTCCAACTTAACCTATGTGATGACATGTGTGAGAATAACACAACCCATTCTATATGTTAAGTAGAAACTTAGAACTATGTTAGTGGAAATTAAGTATTATGTTTCTAGAAACTAGAACTATGTTAGTAGTATATCTAGAAAGTATGTTAAGAGAAAACAAAGTTAGTATAAGACTTACAACTATGTTAATACCTAAAAGTAATAATTTATTTATTTATTTTTTTCTAAGGGAAATTGTCCACACAGTGTGCCATGAGTCAGTATTCCAATACAGAGGTAAGCAGGGTTGCAGAGTTGGAGATTTTTGGGTGGAGTCAGATTTTTTTTAAAAGGTGGAGTCTGAGTTGGATCATTTTTCATCCAATTCTGCAATTCTGGGTTGCAGAGTTGGAGGTTTTTGGGTGGAGTTGGAGTTGTATTTTTGAACTGCCTGGAGTTGGAGTCGGACCTTACAAATTTTAGAGAGTTTGAGTCAGAGTTGGATCATTTGCCATCCGACTCTGCAATCCTGGAGGTAAGTATTACAAACAACACCAAGGGGTCCCGATAGGCAGCCCCATGGCTGGATGTCTAGCGGAGTTAACAGTTATACACAAAGAAACCCAGATAACATCGATATACAGGTATCCCTCGCTTTATGTGATTAATTGGTTCTTTGAAATAATCGTATAACATGAAGTCGCGTAAAGTGAATTGAATTCAGCATGGGTGAGATGGGGATAGGGGGTTTCTTCAGAAGGATAAAAAAATGAAAACTTTAATAATTCATTCATTATCAATAAAATTTCTTTTACTGTGACAAAAAGCAATTTTAATAAATGAATTATTTAATCTTATAAATAAAATACACAAATTTTAATGAATGAATGGTTGAATTTAATTAATACAATGTCATATACACCTAAACACGGTGCCAGATTAACATAGTAGCAAAAGTATCATTTGCTATGGGCCCCATGCCAATAAATATGTACATAATATTTTGGTCATCTAATATGAGCGTTAAGCCAAATATCTTGTGATTTATGCCATATTTAGTGCTTTTTCATTTGGTATCATGAAATTGTAAGAGAAAAAGCATAAGAGGGTGACTTAATGTGACTCTGAACATTAACTTCTGCATGAAATGGATACCTCCAATATTATCAACAAATTTCCTCATGCTAAATGTAAAAAAATTAATATTTAATGTTGACTGAGTTGTTATTTTTGATAATGGTAATTACTATGCAAATTAAAAATGTATGTGTTCAAATATATTTGCATTGTTTTATTGTTTTTTTAATATAGGGCCCCTTTCTTAACATATGCTAAAGGCCCTGCACTAGTTTAATCCAGCACTGCAGGTAAACACTATATGCTTCTGGATCTGGTGGGTCTAGATCATCGTTCTCTTGCTCTCTTGAAGTTCCTGGGATGATAGACTGATGATCTTCAATTTTTTTAATGAAATAGTTGAGACTCAGCTGACAAGCAGCATTTTTCCTCACTCTATAAAGTCCTTTGTAACAAGCCAAAGAATTGTGAATTTCTCTTGCAATTTCGGCACTTCTAGTCTCGTTAGGATCATTTTCTTCAATTATTCTGATGTCACTGTCAATGTGTTTTAAAAAAATTCAATCATTTGTTTTGTTGAAAGCTGTTTGATGAGCTCACAACAAAGGGCTCCTGATTTCTGAAAATGGAAAACATCATCATTCATGCTGTTTTCCATTTCCAGAAGTTCTTCATTAGTGAGTTCTGATGAGTAGAACCTAAGCAGTTCATCCACACTTGTCTCATATACATGAGACAATTTTTAAACAAAGATTTTTTTAATTTAAAAAGTTAATTTACTTTTTATAATCACGTTATAGTGTTAACGACCATTCTAACAGAGAGCTACCCATAGCTGAAGCTTTAGCGATAATTTCAAGAATAGATTCCGAATGTGTAATCAACGATAACTTCCCAGTAGAGCCCCTGGCAGCATTGATGCCCTTCAATAGAAGACTTTCAATGAAAAACCTTTTATTTTATTTATTATTTTATTTTTATTCTTTATTAATTTTTTGTTTTTTAGTTTATAATATAATAAGATTGGCCCAGTATTATTAGACACGTGCATTATCTTATGTTATCTTACATTAATTCTTTATTTTAATTTAGAAAAAGATAATATTAACTTAAGGCTGTTATTCATAATAGAAATGTGAATTATTTTAATCCAAGTTTAAAAATATTTTTAAAAATGTTTGAGTCTTTAGAATCTTACCACGTGTGTATAGTTCAAACAAATTTGATTGTATTCCAGTATTTTTTTGTTGAAGATGGTTATCATACTAACTGAAAGTACTTTGAATAAAAGATTTTTTTATATAACCAACTGCATAAAGTGCTTCAATTAGTAATATTTAAAAAGTTATAACTTCAAATGTTACTTTTCTTGGAATCTCAAATTAAACAATTTCATTCTCTTCAGGTTTATCTAGATTTCTATGTTTCTTTCAAACTATTCTATTAAATATCTTAATATTATATCCCTGTTTTATATGCATGATGCATTTCCTGAAGATCCTATACAAGCCTACAATAATATTTTTACATGGATGCTGACATAATTTCTTTCTTATTTCAAATATTTTTTTTGCAATAGAAGGTATATCTAACACATTTTATTATTTTCCTATAATATATGTTTAACCAGTATAATTAATGTTATATAAACTGTTCTTTTATTTTATAATTTGAAATTTTCATGTAGAATTTTTGTATCTGAAGATTGTTTATTGAAAGCTTTTTATTTAAGTTCAAAATCATTAATATTAATTATTTAAAAACTCTTCAAAGTTTAATTTAATAAAATTTTTCAGAGAAAGATAATTTATAGATAATCTCAATTATCTTAGTTAAAATTTAAAAATATTTATTTTA
>AYEL01066743.1:0-86484 GCA_000484575.1 Olivierus martensii | reverse complement strand
TGTTAGTAATATATCAAGAAAGTATAAGAAGGAACTTATTTTAAGTTAGTAAAAGACTTACAACTATGTTAATACCTAAAACTAATAATTTTATTATTATTTTTTTTAATTAAATAAAATGTTAGTGTGTTAGTAACTTAGTACTAGACTTATATCTATAATCAACATATCACAGTCACTCAGCTAAAGAATTGATAGACAGAAGGTGTTAGTAATACCAACCATACCTAACCTAAACATTCTGATATCTCCACTCCCACAAGAAAGAAAGTGTGGGGGTAGACATACCACCGACACACCTCAGCCATTGGGAAAAACTAATGGAAGTATGTCATTGGAGAAAAACCAACAGCTGAAGTGTACCAGAGGAGGCAGTTTGTCTGGAAATAAAAATCCATTCACACAAACACATTCATTCTATGCCACTGGCATTATATCCTATGAAACTGGAAATCTGACACCAAATAAAGCTTATAAAATTTACTTAGCAAACTGCTTGACTTCTAAAATATACAATGATAAGAACAGCACTACTTAGCAGTAAAGAAAAAGTTTTATTTATCAGGACAGATATTCAATGGGAAAAAGCGGAAATAATAAAAAGAATCCCTCCCCATACACAACCAACAATTGCTGAATCATTGGAGATCATAAAAAGGAAAGAGAAGGAAGGATTAATAAACAATAAACTAGCTTGGGAGCCATCAGATGCCTGGAAGTACTCACTAAGTAAACAATACTAATAGTGATAAAGAAGAACTGATTGAAACTAATAAAAAAAAAGTGTAGATAAATAGACTGGTTGTATAACCGATAAAGAGTGAATTTAATTTAATTACATCTTTTACTTTATAATTTAGTTTAATAATGTGTAATTGTTAGTTGTTAATTACACCTTAGTGTAATGTAGGTTATATTTATATGTTAACCAGATTGTATTTTGAAACTTTAAATTCAAACAAATGTATTCTAAAATCGTAATCAAACTATAGATGCGCCTGTAACATTCTAATTTAGAATTCTGTTAATATTGGAATTGTGCCTGATGATGGTCTAGAACCGAAAACATTTGCAAAGTTTGATAAATAAAACTCTCTTTCTTTACTGCTAAGTAGTGCTGTTCTTATCATTGTATACCAAATAAAGCGATCGTGAACAATAGAACTAGAGGTAAACAATTGGACACATGCTAGAATCAAAAGAAAACTATGGAATAATCAAAAATACAAGAAATAGCAGTGAGAGACACCTGGAAACACAAATAAGCAAAAGTACAAATGCAAGTTAAATCAAATAGTTCAGGGAAGCAATAGGGAACACCGTAGAAACAAACAACTAGCCCTAGATAAGTCAAACTAATTGAAAAAACAGGTGGAAATACCACAAAACTTTTGGAAAGGCTGAAGTCAACTTTAACATGAGGAAACAAAATTTCGAAAGAACAAAAGAGAATGAAAGAAAAACCAAAAAAAAACCATGAACAATAATGACCCTGCAAAAAGAAAAACAGAAACCTATTGAAAGAATCTCAACAAGAGGAAAGCAGAGGGACACCATTAACAGCCGCAAAGGTGTTAGGGAAACATCAAAACCAATCTTAAAAACACCAATAACAGTCCTCAAAACTGAAAGAATCAGGAAAACTGAGCTTAACATAATACTACCAACTGTCTACTAAACTTCACAACTTAACAGAAAATTCCAATTGCTCAATGTATCCTATTGAAAGACCAATAAACAAAATGTGCGAATTGTAAGAGAAGGGTGGACATTATGGGTAATAGGAGGATTTGAGAGTTGCAATAGAAGGAAAAGATAATTTAGAAACAACGAGTAAGTCTGAGAGATGAAATAGAAGGAAAAGACAATTTATAAACGAGTACCAATTATCCAATCCTGACTGCTATATCTATAGCAGAGGAGAACGAGTGGAAAAGAAAAGTTCAAACCGTAGGTAATCTCAGTTTACCCACAAGAAGAAGAAATCAATGCCAGAAATAAGTAGATAGTAACAACAAACTCCCAGACCCAAGAAATGTGTATTTGTTTATGTAAAAGAACGAAGTGATAAATTATGCTGTTCACTGGACCGTATTTTATTGAGGATTCAATGAAGCATGTTTTAGTGAGGTTTGCTGTCTGTTGATCTTTAAAAAGCATATGTAATGGGACTGGCCAGAGTATGAGTTGTTCATGGAAATGTGTTATCAGCTTTCTCCACCACGAATCAAAGAAGCTGCGGTCATAGACAATGTGTTCCACTGTATCATCATCCCCACAATTACAGTTACATCGCGAATAGGAAAGAATTTTGAATCTATTCAAATAGAAATTTAATTTCCTATGTTGAGTTAAGAAAGCCGTTAATCTGCGATGAAAAACCCCAAGGTGTATATTTAACAACCCCAAGGTGTATTTTTTTCTGGGAGTTACAGAATAGGAATTTGATGTTAATGTTTTCAAATTCAAAATAGTGGATCAATATGGCAGTCTGAAATTCAACAGATATTTTAATTTAATCTGATTTTTTTGTTATTGGCTGGATTAACTATCTGGAAACACTATGACTTTCCTTAGAGAGGACATCTAGGATGGAATCTGAATCCAATTTATTGGAAATATTTGATTGTCAGAATCCATGTTGTCAATTGCCTTCTGAACAGTCTGCCATCCTTTGATCTAAGCAGCTTATGGCAGGCCTCAATTCACCCAGTTAATAATCAATAGATTGAGAAATATTATTATTTATTGACCAAAAAAAAAATACTGCAATCATTTTGCCATAAATATTTGTGATGCTTGAAGAGATAGTTCATCTATTCCTGTCATAGAAAGGCTTATATATTACTTGTATCCATGAAGATCTTTCTTTTTGGTAGTTAATATGTTAAACTGAAGAAAAACAAGTACTAATAGAACAGAATATATGCGCACAAAATGTTTATTTAAAGCTCTAAAATGTTACTAACTTCAGACCAAGTACTACAGCAGTAAACTGTTTATTAAATTTATTGCTGTATAGTGCTTAGTTTGAAATTAGTGATTTAATAAATGTAAACAGTTTAGTTTATATTATTATGCTGTAAAATATTTTTAGTACTGACATATCCTCTTTCAGTACAGGTAGAAATTCTTTACATGAAACAGAAATACAGTTATAAAATAAGCTTTAATATGTTAAAACATTTCTTATCCACTTTACATATCTTTAACTACTTATTTGCTCTGAAAAATGAAGAAAAATGTCATATATTAATCAGTTGGTGCCTTTCATTTCCTATTGAATTCTCAAATGCAGATAATCCTCATTTTATGATCACCTCTTAAGTTATAATAGTGATGTAATCAGTAAATTCTGTGATTGGTCAATATAATTCCATGGATTTGAATCCCTGATCCAATGGTATCCTATATGGAAAGTGTCTTTTTTACATCTGGGTCTTGTAGTTTAGTGTTTTCTATGTTTATTACCAAAATCAAGGATAATTTGTATATCTTTGACTGAAAAAAGGTGATGGAATCATTATTATATGCTATCTAAATTATCACAAATTTGAATTAATAAAATTCAAATTAATCAGATTTTATTACAGTATATATAATTTTAAAAACTAATAAATAACAATAATTATTTAATATATTTATAGAAGGAATGGCATTTTTCCAAAGAACAGAAACAGATGATGAGATTTCATCATGGTGGAAAGAAACAAGACCTAAAATGCTAAATGTATGTTCATTTTCAACTTCTATAATAATAATATTAATGGATGTAAAATTTAATTGTCCAAATAAAAAATGAATTTTTTTTAATGTATGGTAGAAAGTAGTGAAAAGTAGCATGGTTATGGTTATCACATAAAATCCACAAAGTAGTGAAGCTTAAATTTTAGTAGTGCATGGTTTCAAAAAGTAGCAAAATTTGCAAAAATAGCGCAATCTGGCAACCCTGCTCCTGATTTGTTTTTCTCTTTTTCCCGCGGTCCCGTTTTTTATTACATGCTCGTTCCTCTCTCTCCAGTTTTAAACACAAAACTATTAAAAAAGAGAGACAAAGTGACCAAGGCATAACATCCATTACCAGGCATACTTAGGGAGTTAACCCCTGCCTAAATTGGTCTAATTACCACACCCTTGTTGACTGATGCTGTGTACTTCCAGCAGCCTCCCACCAGGGAAGTCCAGATGTCCAAATCCTGACACATATTTACCAGTATTTTGAAACTTTATTTATTCTTTCCAGCTAATCGCATTAATTAATTACTGCATAAAATGTGCAAAGGACACGTTACTCTAAATAAAAAAGATTATTTAAAGAATCGTTTCCGGACTGCTTTATAGTGCTTGTAGTTAAACTTTGCTAAGTAATAATAAGAGTATAAAATATAGCATAAATTAAATTTCAAAAATCATTTATAGATAAGCAGAAATTAATTTATTAAAAATGTTCCACAATCTTGCCATGTAAACACGGCGTTGATCCAATATATATTTCATTTCTTATCAAGTCCTTATTTTTTAAAGGTATTTTATAGACACCCGATCTACTCGCCATATCGATCATTGATTTGTCATTATGTAACAAGCTAAAAACTGCATTTTTCCTTTTAAAAACTAGCTTCTTATTTGTGAGTTTCTCAATACATCTACTACAATTTCTTACCGGGAGTTTCTCAATACATCTACTACAATTTCTTACTGGAATCGAATATTCTATCTTCTTAAAATAATGCCTTTCTCTATTCTGTGACTTCTATGTTTCAGGCAAATTTAAACTTTGTTAACTTTATTGAATAGATTCAATAATCTTCTAGAAGAGAAACCGTGTCTTAAGTCTTCCTTTAAAATTAAATCCAATTCCTGTTTTTGTTTCAATTTACTAGAGCAATGGTAAATGCTTTTCTAAACAATGCTCTAAACACTGCATGCTTATACCTAACTGGATGTTATCAGTCATTTGGGATGAATATTGATCTGTATGTCGGCTTTCTGTATGGCTTTCTAATGACAACCTAGGTTTGAAACTTAGCGTATACCAGGTCAGTGAAAATATTGCTCACTTTTTGGACGTAAACATTGAGATTGTGAATGCTGAATTTGTCACAAATGTTTACAGAAGTCACAGAATAGAGAAAGGCATTATTTTAAGAAGATAGAATATTTCACTCTGATAAGAAATTGTAGTGGATGTATTGAGAAACTCACTAATAAGAAGCTAGTTTTTAAAAGGAAAAATGCAGTTTTTAGCTTGTTACATAATGACAAATCAATGATCGATATGGCGAGTAGATCGGGTGTCTATAAAATACCTTTAAAAAATAAGGACTTGATAAGAAATGAAATATATATTGGATCAACTGGTAGGTCCTTAAAAACATGTATCAAAGAACGTAAAATGATATAAAGAAAGGTTTGTTAAACACTGCTCTGGCGACTAGAGCATACGAACACGATGTAGATATAGAGTGGAACAATGCTAAGATTATTATGAGCGGAATTGAAAGTACTAACATAAGGATGGCAGAGATGCTGCAAGTAAATAAATTGAATAAATATGAACATGTTTTAAATTTTAATGATCTGCATGGCCTCTCTTTGGCTTGGAGATGGTGTGGATTATGGTTGGAAATATGCTGCCATTGCCACTGTCTGTTGATGATGTCATGCATTCTCAGTTCACATGTTTTATCATTGTATTTTTATTAATTTTACTTCAGAGTTTTAGTTTATTATGTTGTAATATTAGTATTATTATTAGTATTTTTTATTAATATTGTTTATAGCAGTGGAGCATGTAGTTTTAATGTATTAGTGTTTATATGTGGTCTTAGATGTCTCTTATGATGCCATCTATTAGTAATTTATTTTTGTAGGTGGTTTCTTCTCTCCTTTCTGTATGTTCATTGTAGCTGAAGTTGACCTACTGATAAGGTCGAAAACGTTTCTGTTAATAAAATATTTTATCATGTTTAGAGCTTTGTTTTTTGTGTGCATTGTTGTGAATGTAACAGGATGGCTTTAAAATTCTTTAAAAATATTAATTTGAATATCTTTAATCAGTTTTATTATATTTGATTGAATGAAATAATTCAATATGTAAATTAATAGATTGACAGAAAACTTTTTATCATGTATAATAATTAAATTATGAAAATAAGTCTATGATTTCATTTGAAAATTTATAATAGGTATATAGTTCACATATTTAGTAGTGATTGGCAAATAAAAAATATCGTTCCTTTATATTTTGAAAAGAATTTGATTAAACAGTGTATTAAATCTATAAAAAAATAATATATTTTAATATTTATGAAATCAAATAACTATCTGCTTAGATCTTAAAATACAGTTTATTTATGTAAAAATACTTTTAGCTAGGCTCTTCTTTACTTACATTCTCTCTAATGCAAAACAAAACTATTAAAATATACTAATGGTTCACATATGTTTCATTGTCTATAAAGCAAAATACAGGCAGTCCCCATCTTACATAGATCCAATATATGTAAATACATACTTCTGTAATTTTAATTAAGGACTGGGCTCAAATCTGGTTCTTTCCTGAAAAAACTGAAGATATAGGAGTTCTATATCTAATTCAGTCCAATCCTCTAAGATGATAAGCAACTGCTTTACTAGATAACTTAAGTTCTTACTCTTTAATATGATTATTTTTAATGTTAAGTCTTTGTGATGCACTAGTACTCTGTAATATATGCTCTGACATATGTAAATTTGATTTACTTAGGTTTCACAGAATGATCCATCTTTATAATTTGAAGATTGTCTGTAATATAAAATCTTAATTAAAAAACATTACATATCAGTTATAATATTAATAAGTTCCAGAAAGAACTAAAATTGTCTATTTTCTAAATATTTCATTTATTTAGCATTTGGAACTATTGGTTTTGTGCTTCTAATATTTATTACCAGCATAGATGTCATGATGACATCATATTGCTAAGATTATGGTGTCATTTTGACATCATGCACTATTATGTAATCATCATTGACACTAATATAAACTAAAATTGTAATAAAATGAATTCTATCCTGCAGGATTAAAGGATGTGAAATTGAGGTGTCCTTTAATGGTCGAACGTCACTATCAGATTTCATGAAAATCAGCTAAATATTTCAAAATTTATCATTGGGGACATACAGACAGGCAGACATTGGCCTAATTTTATAAGCCTCCATTTCCTTTGGAAAGTAGGCTAATAACTGGTTTAGAAAAAAATAAAATAGTGTAGACTGATAAGTGACAAAAAGCAATTAATTTAAATATATATATATATATAAAATTAATTTTGTTTTGTCACTTATCATGCAAAAATATACATGTGAAAATCGATATATATCAGGTCATCCCATAAGTAATGTCATTTTTTGAATGTGTGAGGAAAACAAACAAAGTTTGCTTGGAACAGATCTTTTAATCATCATAATAAGTGGCCCCAGTACTCATAACTTTTTCCCCTATTTAAGAAGTTTTTGAATGCCAGACTTGAAGAAGTGTATGGATTTCGATCCAAAAAACTCAGACAGGATTCAGTGCACTTCCTTGACATTTCAAAGTTTTCCCCAGAAAGATAGTGCTCAAGGCTGTGAAACAGATGTGATGACATCATATTGGTGGTGCAAGTTCAGGGAAATATGCTGGATGGGGAAGTTTTTCTCATCCAAACTCTTGCAACTTGCCACAAGTCACTCCGGCTGTGTATGGTTTCACATTGTTCTATTGAATAATAACGCTTTTTGATTAAGAGTGCCAGATATTTTTCCTGCAAGGCAATGCATAGATGCTCTAGCTGCTGACAGAAGACTTCCCCTAAAATGGTTTGGTTCAATAGTTTGTTCTGAATTATGCTTTGCATATCCTACCAAACATTCAGTAAAACTTTATGTAGAAAATGTCCAGATTTTGCCACTACTGCAGGCATCAAAAATAATCTGTGTAGGAAGCCACTAACATTTGCACTTACCAGGTGTGTAAATATGAAACCGGAATTTTTTAGTAAAAAGTACACGTTCATCGTATGATAATTGTTTAAGAGTATTTTATTCAAAGTATTGGCCATTATTAGTTATATATTTTTCCCATCTTTCTGGCAATGTGTGGATGCCACGTCAAAAAAACTGTTCTTCTTTTGAGGCAAACCAGTTATCGAGCCGTTTTCGTACACACTCATCGAAATCATCAATACCAGTTTTGTCTGCTGTTTTTTTTCTTGGATTTCCCTGGTGTTGAAAAAACATTACACACTCATCGAAATCATCAATACCAGTTTTGTCTGCTGTTTTTTTTCTTGGATTTCCCTGATGTTGAAAAAACATTGCATATGTCCATGATTTATTTTATTTCTTTCAGATATTATTATTCTTATGCTTCTTTCCGAAACTTTTGTTGCAGCTGCAACACGTTATGCTTGTAACTGGAATTTGAATTCCACATTCTGATTCTTTCTGAAAGAATTCTTGAACATTTGAAATTATTTCTCTAGATTGGCTATGTAAAGTTTTATTAAATACTTTCGATTCTGATGAGTTTTGATTTTGAGCCATCTATTAAGATAACCAATTATAATAATAAAAATTAATTAATATTCTAGTTGACTGTAAAATTTGATTTATGATAAACTTATACTTAGAAACTTACCTGTATTGATTCTCTAATTTTAGATGAGATTTGACAAGAACAAAACGTGTAGAAATCACAAATTATTACCAACTAATAGAAACAACTAAAAGTGGACTGAAAGGAACAATCAGTTAACAAAACAACCCTTTTCCAACCCTTTTATGAAGCAATGAACTCGTCTCGTTATTGCGCATATCTTTTCCCTCGGCCAAGATATTTGAAACGACCTGTACTTTATTATATGTTTTACTGTTGTATATAACACACTAAATTACAAAATACACTATTTTATAGTATAAAATTTTGTGTATAAAATATTACATGTGTTTTATTATTGTATAACACACTAAATTACAAAAAACACTATTTTATACACAACACAATTTATTAGCCCTTGAATGTTGGAATGAAGTCTTCCAGCAGACACCATTGTATAACACACTAAATTACAAAATAAACTATTTTATACACAACACACTTTATTAGCCCTTGGATGTTGGAATGAAGTCTTCCAGCAGACACCCTAGAACCCTTGGATGTTGGAATGAAGTCTTCCAGCAGACATGCTAGCACCCATAATCCAAATTACAAAATACACTATTTTATACACAACACACAATTTATTAGCCCAATGTTGGAATGAAGTCTTCCAGCAGACACGCTTGCACCCATAATCTTCCGTGTTGCAAAACGTTACTCCAGCAGACACGCTAGCACCCATAATCTTCTGCAAAATACATTATTATGTGTGTTTTATTATTATATAACACACTAAATTACAAAATACACTATTTTATATAGAATATTACATGTGTTTTATTATTGTATAACACACTAAATTACAAAAAACACTATTTTATACACAACACAATTTATTAGCCCTTGAATGTTGGAATGAAGTCTTCCAGCAGACACCATTGTATAACACACTAAATTACAAAATAAACTATTTTATACACAACACACTTTATTAGCCCTTGGATGTTGGAATGAAGTCTTCCAGCAGACACCCTAGAACCCTTGGATGTTGGAATGAAGTCTTCCAGCAGACATGCTAGCACCCATAATCCAAATTACAAAATACACTATTTTATACACAACACACAATTTATTAGCCCAATGTTGGAATGAAGTCTTCCAGCAGACACCCTAGCACCCATAATCTTCCCTATTTGTGGCAAAATGGTGCCACAGTTGTCCTAGGAATGCCATACTTGTGTTAAATTTTAATTGTTCTACCTTTCTGCACTTTATCTACAATTTTTTCTTTGTCTCTTTGCTCAATCAAGTGTTCTTTTCGGAATTGTTCCTCTGGTCAGTTCTCTTTGAACCCATCCTTACATTTCACTCAAAAAAATAATAATTATTACAAATTTTTTACGTTCTGAAAAATGTAAAATTGAAAATTAACACAACACGGGCAAATACCAAAGTAGCTCAGAAAGAACTGAAAATAGCAAATGACATCACACAATTCCATGTACGGGCATGTGCCAATCCGCGAAACTCAAATGTTGAATTGCGGGGCACCACTGTATTATTGTAAAAAGCTCCAGTTCAATTCTGGAGAAGTTTTATTTTCAAATGAGTAGTAATTTATAGTTCAATTATTAATCTGTTGATAGAACCATTTGGTAAAGTTTGTTTTTTTAATTTTAGTTTATTTTAAATTTATAATGTTAGGATTATTTGATTAGTATTTTAAAATATGCATAATGTTTGAATTTATAAAACATGCACATCAAAATATTGTCCAATTTCATGATTGCTATATTTTATTCCAGCAGATAATTACAGGAATACCTTGCATAGCGTAGTTAATTAGTTCCAAGAAGTGTCTGCACTATGCAAAATCACGTTCTTTGAGATCTATTTATAATGGATTTCAATTTAATTTGTTTATTACAAAGAGATTTAGGATAATAAAAATGTTTAAAAATGAAAAAAAATATTTATTTTTATTAACTAAATAACAAAGAAAATTATTTTAAATTGATATAAAAAATTGTAGAAAACATTAGGATTCATTTATTGAATTCTCACATGACATTTTATAATTTCAAATTTCTTCTCTAATATTAATCACTTGCGATTTTTTTATTATTTCAACAGTGTATTCTTTGTTTTCACTCGTACTTAAATAATAATAGAATATTAAATACTCATATTAACGTAAATAGTAAAATGTATCTATGTCAGAGCCAATCAAAAAACTACTGCATAAACATGGATCTTTACTTCACTTGCAGTGCTTGGAATGTTGCCAATGTTGATATGTAATCATGTTATAATAATAATAAAAACCACGTTAGACCAAAACCGTGCTATACAAGATATTGTCCGCCCATGAAAGCCGCGTCTAGCTAAGGTGGATGAGTCCAAACGCGAAAGGAAAAGTCACAGTTGGTATAATGACGGATGGGAATATTGAATTAATATTATATTAAGTTCTGTTAAATATACTGTTTCCAATGTCGAAACTAATCATTTAGCATTCGACATTACAATAAACTTCCATTCAACTTTAGTTATCTTGCATTTGAAAACATCCATGTACAAAGCTGTCATCAATATTTTGTCACTGGATTCGTTCAGTTAGTGCATGCGTACTTGCGTCGATGGTTGCGGCTAAGCTGGACTGACAGTATTCCTGTATATGATTAAAAGTTCAGAGAAATCTTTTATTATTATTATTCTATATAATTGACATTAGCAAATGAAATTTATGGCAAAGTAAATAAAAACTGTATTCTCGTCAAAGATGATCATAAATCAGATTTTCAGGTTTAGTAAATATTACTACATCCAAACTAGATATTTAATAGAATTAAGCCAAAAGCTTTCAACTGCAACCATAACTATAACAGTAAACAACCTATTACAGTAAACCTGCAACTGTAACAGTAAACAAATGATGAACAGTAGATCCTTTATACTATTTTTGGTTCTGAATATAGAAAGTTCCTAACTTTGCAAGCTAATTTGTTCTTGAAGCAGGTTCCTATTGTATATGATTAAATAATGATAATTATTTAATCATATATAATAGTATATGATTAAATAATCATCATTTCAAAGCGACCAATATAGATATTCAATATCTAAATATATATACTAGAATTATTTAGTAAATAAGTTTGAAGATATATAAGCATTTTTATAAATAGAGAGAGAAGTATTTTTATTTGTATTAAATTTCCACAAAATATAGATAAAAAATTTTGAACAATTGATGTTTTTTTACAAAAATGTTACTTAGGGTCCTTAAATTTTATCTATGTTATACTCAAAAATTTTATTTAGTTATTATCTTTATCATTCTGTTGATTTATATAAAGGTATCCTTTGATTTACAAAGATAATTGGGATCTTAAAAGCTATTTAACATTATTATTAATAAATTTTATTGTTAAGAATTTAATTATTTTTTTAACTTTATGTAGAATTAATATCTGCTTTATGAGTGTGCTCCAGGAACATATTAATTTGTAAAGTCAGGAGCTACCTAGATATCATTAATTAAAAATTTTTTGTTTATAAAACAGTGGATCATATAGAAAATGAATCTTTAATAAAAAATATCATTAATCATTTCTGTTTTATAGACTGTTCCATTGTACAGTAAATTTTCTCTAATCCAGCATAATCGGAAACAAAAGTTGAACAGGACCATTGAATATGCCAGACTATCAGAAGGATTAATTAACATTAATTATTTAATGAATTCTGTAATTATTCAACTTAGAAAATTCAAAGTATTATATTTACTAAATATCTAACATATCTATTTAGATATTGAATATCTGTCTAATTTAAACCAAAAAGTAATTAAACATATTTTTCTCTAAAATCTTGAATTAATTATTGTTTATATTTGTATTGTATACTTATCTATATATATATATGAAATGCAATGTTTATCTGTTACACATAGGTTTCCACACCATTTGATCTGTTGGGTACAAAATTGTAGGGTGACTTCACATGACCCTGCAGGTAACATGGGATTCTCAAAATGAAAATTGTCCCTGGTGATGGGCATATTGGGATCATTCTTTCTATTTATTTGTTCTGCATAGATTCCCATGTTGTTTGATTTATTGGGAACAAACTTTGCGAAGTAACTTCCCATGATCTTGCAGGTAACATAGGCAGGGCCGCTGAGAGAAATTTTCAGGCCTGTGTCAAGTGTGTGGTCTGGGCCCCACTTAAAAAAGTTCATCACTGGTTTAATAAAAGAAAGTCATATAAAACATTAAACATTTATTTAAAAAAAGTGTGCAAGAAATTCAAAATTCAATACATTGCATATAAATTGTATATAAATATACAATTTATATGCATTGCCTACATTGTACATTTGTACACTTTACAATCACAAAACCTTCATAGATAAAACCTTGATAGATGAATATCAAAATACTGTTATGTTTGTTGATTTTTTTCAGTGATATTCAGGAATAAAAACAATAATTCTGAATAGTAAATTGTAAATAATTCACAATATTTCTATGAACTATGAATTTTTCTCTTAGATTTTAGTTTGAAATAAAAAAAACTTTCATTTAAAAATTTTTTTGCATATTTAATTGCACAGTTCTTGCAAAAACTTTTTTTAAATGAAAATATATAATTTTTATAGAATCTAATTACTCCTGTTTTTTCCTTCAATATTTTCATGTGTAATACTTTTTGCTACAGTTAGAATTTTGAGAGATGTTCAGCAATAACTATAATTATTATCACCTTGTGCAGCTGCATAGAAGGCATTAATTTTCCATATGAAATGCTTCAAGATCAAATTCCAGATTATTATTTTTTTTCAATAAAGCAAATCTGTGCCAGCCCAATAATCCCCATCTTTCAATGCATCAGTGCTGTATATCAATAATTTTTATTTAATTTTTAAAAAATTGTTTAAAAATGACATTTATTTGCATTATTCTCCATTTTAAGCATAACATATAGACTTTATTGATTAATTACATTATAAAACTCAATCAAGAAATTGAAATTAAAATAATCTGGTATACAAATTAATTGTTACATGCACAACACATGATATTTGTTTTAATATTCCAATAAAAGAAAATAATATTTTTTTTATTAAAATTAGGGCAGAAAAATGAAATATTTTGACTTTTCAAAAAAAAAATTTAATTATTATTATTTTCATTTTTAATATCATTGCAATTATTAATTTTTTATTAGAAAATTGAAACTGCAGGTTTCTCTTGAAAAAATGACTTGTGATTTGATCTTGAAATCGTTTAGGAAAACTAACAGTTTCATAATTCAAAGTAATAGGGGAATATTAATCAAATAACCTAAACTATCCAAATTATCCTCTAGTGAAATTTTAACAAATTTCACTAGAGGATAATTTTTAATTGTTATGTGGCTGTTTATAAGTGTTTTACGTCTGTCCGTGATCGTCCTATTAAACCCAAACTCAGGTTACTTGGACTATTCCACGCACTCGAGATCAGGCGGTAGTTATATGTTTCTTAGTTAGAATCCTTTGAAAGCAGTTTTGTTAATATTTATTATTATTTTTATATAAAGTATGTTTCTTTTAATATTTAATAGCTGTTGAAAAATTTGGTCATGGAATTGACAAAATTTTCACACAATTTTAACTCTTCATTGTGATACCACACTTTTACAATATTATTTATTAGTCATTCTTTTGTAATGCAGGCCACTTTTCCTACTCTGCCCTTTACAATTGTTCACAAATTTTCTATAAAATTTAAATCTGGTGAATTTTCTTGCAGTTCTACTGTACAATAGTAATTCCTTTTTGTTGCAGAAAATTTTTCATTTTCTTTGAAGTGTGATACAGATTGTTTGCAAAATTCCATTTTCATTAGAAAATATTTCCAACAGTGATCAAATTTTTCTTTCAAGATTATCAGCATATTTTTCAGTGTTCATTATCATTTTTACTGGAATAAGCATTCCTAGTCCACTATAAATAAAACATCCCCAAATCCATTTGCTTTGTAGGGTTCTTTATTATTTGATCCAAATGATCAGTTTTCAAAGATTCGCCTGGGTTTCTTTTCATAATTGTTGTAGCTGCAGCTTCCACAATTCAACGAGTCTCATCTGTAAAAATCATATTTTTCCAATTATCGATGATCCAATTTTTGTATTGCTTTGTCCACATCATTTTTTCTCTTCATGACATTAGAAGTTTTCTTCACATTTTTGTCCCACCAATCTCAAGAATTTTTATTTGTTGAGGAATACAAAACTTCTTCTGCCATATCTTTTTGAAAGTCTTTGCCTGTTTTTTGAGGATTAGTTTTACTATTACTTAATAATAATTTCAGTTATTGGGGTTATTTTTGCCACATTTTCCCTTCTGTTTTGGAGAAAAAGTTTGTTTCACCCCAAGCTTGAATTATTATTAACACTTGATTTTCCAATCTCAACCGCTTCAGCAATATCTCTTACACTCATAGATGTTTTTTTTTTTTTTTTTTTTTAGAACAACAATTTTTTTAATGTTTTCTTGGAGTTATATTCATATTTAAACTTATGACTTTGCTAATTATTAGTTTAATAAGTATTGCTGCCAAATGTAAACTCCATTGTTTAACACAGTAGGAAGTGAGAATGATAGATAATAAACAAATAGAAGTATTGTTGATACTTGTTTCAGAATGCTAATGGAGTATTTGGCTACTCTTATAATGATTAGATTTGAATATAATATGAATTTATATTTAAAAATTAGCTCCTGTCCCTATTAATTTGCAATTTTACTGTTTTTCTTTTGGCAGTATTTGGAATAAAATTTTGTATTTCAAAAGTACACCTGTTTGGAATGGATTCATGGATAAGTTTTGAATACCAAAACTTCAAATTTATATTGCATTATGTACAGGATAAGAATAGAAAAAGAGATAAAAAATATTTTATTTTTCAAATGCTAATCTTGAAATTTTAGTTAATTTTTCAACAGTTCAAATTCATTAAAACAGAACTTAAAATATGTGCTACTACTTTTTGTACAAAACTTTTTTCACAAATGTATTTTGAAATATTATAACATGGCTGCACATTATTCTGTGAAAATATCACTACAGAGATCCTAAGAATTAATCTATCCATTGTTATTCAATGAAAATTTCTTAAAAAATGGCCATTAAATATAAATATCCAATTAGTGAAATTCTAACGAATATCTACACAAATACAATAGGAATTTCAATTAAGAATTGGACTGAAAATAGATGCTAAATTGTAAAATACAGGTAGGCCTCGATTAGTGCGACTTATAAAAATAATACCGTTATTCACTTAGTGCGAGCAAATATTTGATTAATGCGAGTTGTAAACATAGATCAGTTTTACTCTAACCCCTTTTATGATGTCAATTAGCAAATTAATGTTAAATTTCAGTTAGTAAAATCGGACGAGGAGCAGTCCAAGAAGTCACTTGGCTTTGAAGGGGTGAAACACCACAAAGATGGGCTTTTTGCCGTAATCAGTCACTTGGCTTTGAAGGGTGAAACACCAGAAAGATGGACTTTTTGCCATTAGCTATTCAATATTACTATTATTCAGCTTTGTTATTCACATACAGTATAGTACAGAATTTTCTTTTAAAAAGTATCGAATGATAAAAGGAAGAACACTTTTGATGATAAAACAGGAAACAAAAAAGAAGAGGTTAGTGATTACGCTAGAACAATGGATGAAAGAAGAACACTTTTGATGATAAAACAGGAAATGAAAAAAGAAGTGGTTAGTGATTATGCTAGAGCAAAAAATGGATTGAGCAACATAAAAGCGGTGCTCAACTTCCACTTTCGATTTGCCCTTTTAGTGTTTCGATTTGGCGGTTGGTTTGGAACTTGTGAAAAAAAAAATTGTTTTTGTTATCTTTTGCTGTCATATTCTGCTAGTAAACAGATAGAAAACTTTTTAAAAATTTCTCATTGGTTCATTAACTAACTTGTAAGCTAATTAGTTCTATCTGGAACTAATTTACTGATTCAATAAAGCTGCAATATTTAATCGCAAATCGGACTATCCTGATTCAATAAAGTTGCAATGCTTAATTGCAAATCAGACTATTCATTTCATTCCGACCCAGAATTGACGGCCAGGCGGCGCTCAACTTCCGCTTTCGATTCACTATTTTGGTTTCGATTTGGTGGTTGGTTTAATGATGCTATGAGACGCAATTCCTGGTAAGTTATTAATTTAGATGATGAACAACGATGTAAAATATGAAAATAAATATTTCTTAAACAGTTAGTATTGCGGTTATTCATCCTGAGATTGGCTAATGGCCAAATTTCTTGTACAGTCAGTATTATAGTTTTTCATCGTGAGGTTGGCTAATGGCCGGAACTCACAAAGCAAGAACCAATTACCATATTTTACATACAGTTAATACTTCGAATAATGCGAATTCGAATAGTACGAGAAATTATTCGCACTAATCGAGGCCTACTTGTACTAGTATATATATCTATAGCAGCCATTCTCAACCTGCGGCCCGCCAAGCTTTTAAGTGCGGCCCGGAACGCACAATCATGAATTTAATGAAAGCGCGAAATTCTTCTCCCACAAAAAGATAAAAATTCTGATTGAATAGTGTGAGAAATTCGTGGAACCCATTATTCGCACTAATCGAGGCCTACTTGTATATTAATATGTAATTTATATTTTGAACTAAAATTTGTAAATATTTTAAAAACTAAATCATGTTTAATATAAATGTTATTTTTCAATAAAGATAAGATTATATGCAAAAATAACAGTTTTAAAATATAGAACAGATATTAGTCTAACAATTTTTAAGAAAAAGTCCATAATTTTCTCATCTCATTAGTTACAAGAAATGCATAACATTGCATTTCTTGAGTTGATATTGCATAACATTACAGATTTATTCATATTGTTATTGATATATACAGATATCCCTTGATTTACGAATCTCTGGTTTACAAATTTTTGATATAATGAACTGTATAAATGTATATCACTCTTTAGATTTGTGAAGATTATTTAAAAAAGTGAACAGTTTCTTTTCACTTTGATGATGAAACAATTTCTTCACAAATCATTTAATTTGTTTAAAACCAATTATTGTAGTTTGTTCTGAATAAAAAAAAAAAAAAAGAATTTACAGATTATAAATTAAATTTTTCTTGCATACCAAGTCTTTAAATTTGTTTGAGCAACAATTTTTATTTACCAAGATATTTATTGTCACTTGAATTATACAAATAATTGATTACTGTTATGATGTTCTTGCATATTCTTTTCATTGATTTTATTAGGTATATTTTCATATCAAATATACTATATATATACCATTTTGTTTTAAGACATTTTGCTTCTACTTTCATTAGGGGATCTATGGAATATGCTAAATCTAGCCAATATCTTTAAGTGACTCATTTTTTCTATTAGTTTTATTGAAATAATTACAATAATAAAATTCACACTTAATGAATTTTTAACATCAATACTAACTTCCATAAAATTGGAAAATTTAGCAGAATGAAATTTTTTTTAGAATTAGAAATTTGACACTTAAAAATTATAAAATTTTCAAATATTTATAAAGAAAAAACCACAATGATTGACATATTTATTGCTATGTTGGACTTAAATTTGAAGATCATTTGGTACTTAGTAGCTGTGAAATTTAAAATTGAATGATAAGAAATGAGCTAAATAAGTAATAACTGTAATAATAGCAAACTATTGTAGAATAGGATACATAATTATATTTATGTTGATGCTTTTGAAATACTTTAACATCATAAAAATGTTAAAAATATCTACATTTAATAATATTTATAATACATACTAATAATATAGTTATTAATTTCCATATTTTTTTATTATTGCTGCTAATAATTAGGAATTTTAAATAACTAAAAAGGTGAGAATTTATGAAATAAGTTTTTAAAATTTTAACTGGTTTTTAATTTCTTATACAAATTTTCATTGCAGATAGTATCACTGAAGAAAACACTTCACAATTTCGTAACAATTTCCCTAAACAGTTTGCACAGTCTCTGCCTATTAATGCCCCTGTTTGGTCACAATTCAATCATTCAAGTGGTTCTGAAGAGGAAGAAAAGGTTTTTTTTACTTTATATATATATTTTTTGTATAATAATGTGCTTAACAATAATTTTTTCACATTTTAATAGTTTGTGGTAAGTGGAAATCCAGAACAAATTGCAGAAAGTATAAAAGCTCTTACTATTACTGATGGCACAGAAATGTTTGGAGATTTACCTCGTCGACGATTGAATACTGGGGATTTAGTGAAGTCCAGACCACTGTGACCAATATTGTTACTTCATGTAATTGTTTCATAATTGTTGTTCTGTTATATAACTATTGTATATAAAGCAGTATTATCTAGTATTGAAAATTTTCCAATGAAAATCACACTATCAAACTAAGCAATATATAACATTTTTTTAGTGTGTAAGATTGTACATCATGATATTTCATCTAATCAATTTAGATATAACATCACTTTTCTAAAGCTGTCAATATCAATGCAGCAATAATTTCCCACCAACTATAGTTAATAAAATAACTGGTTATAATATTTAGCTGAAATCTCTCGACTGTAATAAGTAGTATAACAATTGAGAGCATTGTCTTAGCCAAATATGTATTTAGTTTACCAAAGAATAAGTGATCTGATGTGTTGTTATTAGATAGCTTTTAATAAGCAAACCTAATGAGTTGTGCATTCCAATGTTTGTCTGTTAATTTGTGAATGAATATTTACACAAGTAAAAATAAAGTTCTTTTGAATTTGTAAAAGAGTTTGAATTCTTAAATTATAAATTACAACAATTTAGTAAAAAATTATTCATTATAACAATAATGAAGAAAAGGATGCATGCATTTATTTATTTTCCATGATTACAAGTTGATGTATTCATTGTTGGAAGAAGAAATTTCTTTTAACTATATATATAATTTTTTATTTTAATCTTTCTATTACAGTAATATTTGGTTTCATCACTATAACCAGCTGAACTACAGAACTGACTGTTAACAACACATTTATAGAAAACTTATATATCTGCATTATTGGAAAAATTAAAAAGGTGAGAAATAACCTGTTTTCAAATTTGGTCCTTCTGAAAGCGTAGTTTTGATACATTCAAGACTGACTATAGCATTTATTTTGCTGTTAGATTTAGTTTTTACTATTTGGTTCCAAATGACATTACATATATGGAATAGGAATCAGACATGTATATTCTGTGTAAATAATTTATTGGGGTACTTGCTAATGTAAAATTAATAATAAATAAAATCACACAATGTTCTCTTAAAATTTTTACCTGAAATCAGTATTTTTAATTCTTAATTTAACTGTCAAATCAGAGGAATATAAAAATTAAACTATGTTCTATATAATAATTTTATTCTTTTTATATAATTTACAATTACATGTCTATTAAGTTGGAAATAATTTCCTTATTTTCTTTTGAATTTGGAGAATCATTTTTATTAGAAACCACCAAACAGAATGAACTGCAACAGTTTGTCTGGATAAATAGAAGGCAACACAAAATATTGTTCCATAAACCGCTTGCCAATAGTAATATACCCTAAATAAATAATTTTATAAAAGTTACTGAAATAGTAACATGATTATATTTGTACAAAAAAATTACCTAGTAAGATTTCTTCTAGCTGCAGGTAAAGTGGATTCATCTTCTTTCAATAAAAATCGTCTTACACCTAATACATAATTTTCCATATATGAAGACCAATTAATTGGACGGATATTAAAGTCAAATATCTGAAAAAATATCATATTTAAAATTTTTCACAACCAAATGTTTCTTTAGAAAACAATACTCACTTCTCTATCTTTACCATGCAATGAATTCATCAATAATATAACATTATTACAGTGGAAATGCCATTCGTTCGTTGTAAAATATTCTAGTAGACGTATTGAACGATGCAAACTTTTATATACTTCTAATAAACTAATTCAAAATTTAGCAATAAAAGTTTGTTCTATTTTTAGAGAATTTTGTAAATTTTAAATACTTTACCCATGTTTGTTGCCCGTAATCCAAGCTACGAAATCCACCATAGCAGCAGGAAGGATATGTTCTAAACAGAGACATATTTCGTTCCAAAATCGATTAGTTTTGAAACTTCCACCTGGATAACGAAAAATTTGCATGCTTGGATGTTTGATGATGATTGGATATGCAATCTTCTTTATATCTCCCCAGGTAATTTTATTAATTAAGCCAGTTGTACAATTATATACTGTGAGACGACTTGATCTAAAGAAAAATGATCTGTTTATACCGTGTATTTAATAATAATTTATAATTTCTATATTAAATTTACCTGCACATTGCAGTATGCCAACTAACTGTAATCATTAGATTTACAACTAGATCCACTGGTATTACATCCGCTCCTATGTTACGATTGACAAGCATAGTTCGCAAAATTCCCTTACCGGTCTGTAAGAACTTTAATATTAATGGTAGATATTAAATCATAGATCATCCATAAACTGTGTCATGTTGTTAGGGAAGGAGGGGATAAATTTTTGACAATACACTACCAGCATTTTATGTAAACATCGGAGAGAGTCATGAAAACTGTGATGTCACTGTAAAATTGGCTGGTTTACATTTCGAAGATAAAAATTTTTTGTAATATAAAATTTTTATGCTTTAGTCTTAATTTTCGAACAATTAATGTAAAATATTTAGAAATACCATTATAATAAAATCTGAGACATATATCTAGTTTTAAAACATATCCAGTTGTTTGAAAGTTTATTTGTAAGTGAAAGAATGATATATGTTACAAAAAATAGTTGTAATTTCTATTTTTATTTAAAATTTTTTTTCCGATTTCATTGAAAAATAAAAAGGAAGGGATCTTAAAATTTGTGATGTCACATCCAGGAGGTCAAGCCTAATGTGACGGAAAAATGTGAGAGGATCAAAACGTATTCGAAATAGCTTGACGTAGTTTATGGATAATTCCTAAATAGAATTTTTATGAATACACTTACCGCGACAATAAATCCTGAAGGACCGTTATAATTATCAACCCATCCCTAGAAAATATTTAAATATAAAATCTAAAAAAATTAATGAAAAAATCGTTTATTTTGATACCTACGCCGTAGTTAATTCCTGAAAGATTTACAAATTGCAACCCATCCCTAGAAAATATTTAAATATAAAATCTAAAAAAATTAATGAAAAAATCGTATATTTTGATACCTACTCCGTAGTTAATTCCTGAAAGATTTACAAATTGTTTTTACTCTCCTAACTGCATGATCTTATAACCTTTATAAATCAAATGATTTTTTTTTGAAATTGTTAGATATTTATGAAATATAATAATAACTGTTATGCTAAATTGTTTCTACTTTATAGTTTTGAATCATAAATTCATCATGCTGCTGTGTATCAAATTTTTTCAACTAGACGATGGACTTAGATTTTGATGATCAATGACATTTTTAAGATTTCAACCATTCCAAAATATCGGACTTATAAGAAAAGTAGGCATATTTATTTTTGAATCATAAAATTTTTTCCATTAAAGCAAGATTTTTGATATGTTTATAAAGTTTAGATGTCTATAAGAGGCGACTTAACTTTTAAGTAAAATAACTATTTAAACTTGAAGTAAAAATTGATAGTTATATTTCTTTTTTTAATCTTGAAAAAATTATTAAGAAGGGAATATAATCTCAAGTTCCCTTACCTTGATGAACTTTTAGTGTAATCGGCTACTTCAAGCAACAATCTTTTCGATATCCAAATTTGGATGATTCATAAAAACAATAAAAAATATAATTATACTGTGTATTTTAAACTAACAAAAATCACTAAATGAGAAATATTGCAAAATCGGCTACTTCAAGCAACAATCTTTTCGATATCCAAATTTGGATGATTCATAAAAACAGTAAAAAATATAATTATACTGTGTATTTTAAACTAACGAAAATCACTAAATGAGAAATATTGCAGTAAATTTTCATGTTTTACTTGCAATATACTGAATTAAAATATAGCAGTGTATTTTTATTATAAATATATTTGTTCTCTCGAAATTTCATTTCGAGAATCAACTTAATATAACCCTATTTTTTTGGTCATCATAATGAGAAATCTGAAAAATGTCATTAATAAAATTAACTGAACAGATAATTGAAGTTGATTCTGATAGACTTATCGAAGTTATATTTCAACATTTAAATTTCTTAATAATAGCAACATCAAAAATTCATTTATATATTTGCCAATAAGAGATTTTAATGCATCGACCCATCGTCAGTTTAAATCAATAATTTTATTATTTACTATTTTCATCAATAAATTTATTAGATCCTAGGCTGAGTCTTTAATTTGAAAATCCAAAATAAGATTTCAAGATACAGTAGCATAATTAAAGAAAAATATTAAGATGCAAAAACAGTTTCATTACAATTTTAAGGCATGAATTTAGAGTTTGTGGAAGACTTCTTGCATTACACAACATGGATAAGATGATATATATTGCCAAGAACTTATTGTAAATACAATATAATGATACACGATTCCTTAATTATCTTACCGGAATTGGTTCTCTCCATGCAGCTGTAATAATGGATGGTCTGATTATTGCAACTGGAAGGGAATTACTTTCTTGCATCAAAAGATTTTCTGCTAATGCTTTGGTATAATGATAATTACTGGGACGACCCTTTAATAACTTTGGGATAATGCTGGAAAGCAATTCTTCATCCATCC
Source organism: Olivierus martensii (assembly GCA_000484575.1). Taxonomy (NCBI): domain Eukaryota; kingdom Metazoa; phylum Arthropoda; class Arachnida; order Scorpiones; family Buthidae; genus Olivierus; species Olivierus martensii. The sequence continues at coordinate 63,036 of AYEL01066743.1, read as the reverse complement.
ATCTGGGAAATAAAAGTTAAAAGTGTTGCCTTTAAAAATCAAAATATCAATAAATAATAATAATAATAATAATATACTCTGTCATCTCAATAACTTTCTGAGGCGATATTGATTCTGTGTAGACAACTTCTTCAATTTCACTACGATAACAAAAACAATAAGCCGTCGATACATGAATTAAAGCCTAGAAGGGACAAATCGTCGTGTATATTAAGTTTTTGAGAACTATATTTAAAAATTTAACTTACTGATAAACGAATCATCTTATGGCACAATTCTATTATTCTTCTTGTTCCTTCAACATTAATTAATATAGATTTTCTGCGAAAAATTAATAGTTTAAATAACAATTTTAATTATGAAATTTTATGTCAAGATAAAAACTTAGCATGTTGTAATTATTCATGCTATGTTGTTATACAATTAATCTAGTTTCTGGTTTTTTTTTTAATTTCAATAAAACCTAGCTCAAGTAAACAGATTAGGAAAACATATCAGTAAGATTGAAAGAAGATTTGTTTAATTATTCTAATAATTGTATAATATAGCCTAATATATAATCATACGAAATACCGAAAATAAAATTTAAATAAAAGAATATCATCATAATAAATTTTCTAGACGGGAAATAAAAACAATTATAGATATATTACTGTATTTAAAGTAAGTTTGCATGAAAACATCTCTCAAATGGTTTTTACATGATGAATTCGAATTTTGATTCCACAACTCAAAATATATATAAAAGGTCCAGGCCTAGCCCGTCGAAATCCGTCTTCAGTCTGATAGATCCTTCCACGGATTTGGGCTGCCACTCAATAATCAACAAACAATAGTGAAGTAGCGTTAAAAGAAGAAGAAAAGATTTGCTTCAGTGACATATATTGAATGTTGAACAAGAAGCAGTGAAGTTAATTCAAATAATTTATGTTCAGTATGTTGAACAAGAAACAATTGCTTCTTGCTTCTACCTATTGCTATCGTATTATGCCTATTGCTTCTTGTTCAACATATCACACAAATCGGTTCATCGAACAACAAAATTGTTCGGTCTTATTCATGAAATAATATCTCTATTTAGAATAATCATATGGGAGAATCTTATCGTGATTATGTATAAAAGAAAATTAGTTATGTACAGTATTAATTACTATTAAAAATGTTTAAATTAAACAATATAATTACCATGTATATTATTATTATTTTAATATATCGTAACGAATATTTTTTTGACGCTGAATATATTCGATTTCTCTATTTATTGAATAAAGCATACATAAAAATGGACAAAGAAATATTTTAAAGCTAAAATATAATTATTAATTCAGCAATCATGCATTAATGAAGTTGATAAAAAAGAAAACTGTTCATAAATGAAACATATAATTACATATTACTTTTAAAAATGGATGATATAGATTCAAAATACTGTACAGCAGCGTTTCCCAAACTTTTTCTACGACGGAACACTATATATCCTGAAATTTTTACGGAACACCTTGATTATTTTATAGTATAAGTAGATACTTGCCTAATTTAATTATTATTAATAAGTATAAGAGTTAAGAAAACAAAAAACAAATATTTATCATCAAATTTTAATTACGTAAAATAAAACATGAAAATATTAAAATAAACTAGCGACTCCAGTTTCAACTTGAACAGCATTTAAAATCATATGAGGTTTATATTAGTTTTCATAATTTTTTATGAAACACTTATTGATCAAAATAAGTGTTTCATAAAAAACTATATTCCGCGGAATATAGTTTGGGAAACGCTGTTGTACAGTATGTTATTAATTTCATAAAAATCATCTACATTTGAACTGCAGTGAATGGTTTATATTTTCATTAATAATTTTTGGATAAATATATGGGATGAAAATAAAAATAGAATTAAGTTTAACTTATAAATTTGCAAATTATATTATTGAATTTATGAAGAATCCATGATGTAAATTTCTCAACATAGGCCAGCTATGTACAATTATACAGTTATTGCGTTTATTGGTAATAATAAGATTGTCAAAAACATCTAAAGACTATGACTACCAATATCTCAATATAAATCAGAAATTTCTTAAATTACAAATTGCTTTTAAATTCAATAAATATTAAATAACTTAAATAAGATTAAACTTACTTGAAAGGTTCGTCGAATTTAACTGTCGCTGCACAATGAAAGACCACAGATACGTTCGATATAAGAATATTAGTATCTGTTTGATTAAGACCTAATCCTGGTAGTGTAACATCTCCACTTATTGGAATAACTCTGGTAAGACTATTGGGATTTTCCCGTTTCAAAGGAAGAAATATCTGACAAGAGAATCAAGGATTTTATCAATAGTTTATTATCATCAAATTTGCGCAAACTGTATGACATTTACTTATTTACTATTAGTAATATAGCATAACCCATTATATTTACCATTAGTAGTAGTAAATATTAGTAAACCTCTTCTTTTCTACTTTAGATTTTGTGACTAATTTCTTTCAGTCTCAAACATAGTTGAAGAATATCTTAAAATTATTTTATTTTTAACATGAGTTATAATTAGTATTATTTCAGATAGACCAGTACAAAACAATTTATTAAGCTTTTTTTCTATAAATAATATCCATCTGAGTTTCAGATAGCATTTGAATAGATTGATCATATAGTTTTTCACAATACAGTATAGTTGGCCATTGATGAGATTACATTGCATGCAATTATCGCATATAGTACTTAAAATATTATTATTCCATACAATATGATGAATAACATTTAAAAACAATTACAGTATTTTGCTTCAGTGGATTCGTATTAAACAATTCAAATATTTCAAAAACAGAATTAGATCACTACATTGATCCAATGGAATAATAATGAAATAAGAACATTTGTAGAATTCATTTTTAGCTCTGTAAGTGGAAAATGATGATTCTGTCCATTCGTAGATCTAAATGAATGGAAACAACACTAAGATTTATGCCTATGAAAAGGTTTATAAATTTAGTTTTAATATTCATAAAGGGCATAGCATTCAATGCAAACTTTCACAAGTATTTTCAGGATTTTCATTAATATACTATACAAGGAAGCAATATCTTCCGTTAAACTTATAAATTTGGTTAATTTATAGGATTTTTTAAAAAAATTGTTGAAATTTTACGTATATATTTGTTAAATTTGTTATTCAAGTTTCTATTTAATTGCAATGTAATTTTATTTTCAGTTATTCAAGATTTCTATAGGCTTTTTTTTAATAGTTACACTAAGTATATATAGTTTATCTTCAAGTGAATTATTCTGATTTTATTAAATTTATTTGATTTTATCAAATATAAATAGGAAAGACTAGAATCAGTTGTAACGGAATATTGTAGTTACAAATTTCAATTTTTTTTTGTCCCAATCCCTATGGGAGTCATGTGTTAACTTGTCCCCCGAATACGAAAGGTGCGCAGAGTGTAAAGAGGATAAGAAAATGTAGAAAATGAGGCAGGCGAGCCAGCCGGGCGGTCTGAGTCCATATGGGGCCCACCCCAGGGTCCCAATGACGGATGTGGGCACCGCCAAGGCAGTCCCGATTCCGTATAGGAGCCCACAAGCGAGCCCCCAGTGACGAAACCTCGGAACCATCAACACGAGGTGATCCCTTTAGGAGCCTTTTACATACGTGGGGTCAGACGGTGGGTATATTCTAGCCCCCTGCCCCCCCAGCGGGGTAAATTTCAAATTTCTTGACTAACAAGTAAATCATTTACTTCAATAATGTAGACTAAACCTAAACTGATTATTAATGAAAAAATATAAAATTTAATAAGCGATGCGATTTTGATTTCAATTGGAAATTTTCTAATTTTCTAAAATAAAAACCATAAAATTAAAATTCTTTTCCGAAGGAATTTTCTTTTTGTCGGTTTAACATTAATCAAAAAGACTTATTTGTATCAAAACACCAAAAAAAAAAACATTCTTCATTTCAATATGCGTTCTTGAGAGATCAAGAGTCTATTTATTGGGGTTTCGCCATTCTTTTCTTGACTAAATGCCGCATATTTAATTGATAAAATTTTCATTTGCATTTCTCAAATTTGGGCGAACGATTAGAATTATGAATTAAAACCGCCATAAAAATAATGCAATTATTTTATAAAGAATAAAAGAGGTTTTAGGCGAAGCGATAATTTAATCTAACGATCAGACGAAACTTTAATTCGGTTACAGATACAAATAAAAAAAAATTCTTTCTCCAGGTGAGGCTCGAACTCACAACCCCGGCATAACTCACAAGTACTGCTTATAAGTACCGTGCGCTAACCAATTGCGCCACTGGAGAACGATGGCCAACACTCCTCTCAGCCATTACTAATTTTACAATGCATTATTCAACTGACCGGCTATTAATATTCTGTATCCACTTAAATATAAAAAATCGTTGATATTCACTTCTACTCTTCGACAATTTTCGAAACTTGATTGTTATGCGATTATAGATGAAAAACGGAAAATTTCTGCAAGAAATTACTTATAAAAAATCTGAAGATAATTTTGTCCAGGGGAAAAAAGACGATAAAATTATACTTCTGTGCTGCCAGGTCTCGAACTAGGGACTTTCCGCCTGTGAGCGGATAGTTCCAGTTTCAAAAACACATCTAATATATAGATTATTATTAATCTGTATATTAGGTGTATTTGTATATTTAATACACCTAATCGTTATATTAGGTATATTTTTATATTAGGTATATCTGTATATTTAATTCAGTAATTTTAATAATCTGTATATTTATAATTTTAAAATAGCGAAATGCCTTATGTGTAATGCGTCCTGAGAACAATTATAATTCAACTTTGAGGACTGTTACAATATGTTACAATTAATCATTATGTAAAATACAAATTAAAAAAATTCATTATTTATATCATAAACAGTATCAAGAAAGTAAAGAGGAGTTATTAAATAAAATATTTATTTTCTATAATAAGTTTACAGAAAGTGACGGTATTAAAAAATTAGCTTAGTAAAATAGTGTCATCTATCCACATCTATCTGGCAGATTTAATTTTTTTTAAATCTGCCAGATAGATGTATTTTTTTTTCCAATTTTAAAATCCTACTGCGGCTTAAATTCGAAGTAATACGGTATATCTATTTGTAAGCAATATTTAATAAAAGTTGAAATATTACTAATGTAAAATTAATTTATAGTTTTATTATCTTTAAAAAAAATACAATTAACTGTCAGACAATACTGGGCCATGGATCTCTATTGAGTGTATAATATATATATACATACTAAATTTTCAAGAAAAACATTATTGAAACAGTTAAGCTTTCAAAATTTATACTATGTTTTAACCTTATTTATAATAAATTAGATTGTTTAACATCATCTTTACTTATTTGCAGTTTAATTTTCTGCAGCATATATAATAATGTTAACAGGGATTCTACAATTTCTATGAGTTTAAAAAAATTTTATAGTCAAACTAATATGGGAAATACTATTATAAAATGTGGGAATTGAATCCATGAAATGTCTTTAATGAATGAGAAAAGAAAATATAGTTGAAATAATAACAATAAAAATGCACTACTTTATTTATATGGGATATTTAATGATAGAGCAGATTTTGAGAAGCACATTTCCTCAAATATTAAATCAAGTTAAGTTGACAATTACTCAGAGATCTCTTATTGATTTATTAATTTATATTGCATATCTGATATGGAAATCATGTTTTTTAGATTAGTTTATTAGCATCATCTCTCAATGTTTCCTTTTAATTTTACTGATGAAAAATTATTTCAACATATTATTTTTGCTCTTTTCCACAGTTTTATGTTAATGTTTTTAATTTATTTACAAGCTTATAAGTAAGTTTACTTAGCAAGATTTGTAACGAGTGCACTTACTTTATAGTTTGGGTATCAATTGATGAGATGATGCTGGAGTTGCCAGTAAAGTAATTAATAATTGAAAATTGGAGAAATAAATTAGGAAAAAAAAATAATAATACAAAAAATAGCACTAAACAATATAATACTTTAGTATATAAAGTATTATTTATATACTTTATGTATATAAATAATATACATAAAGTATATTATTTATTATTTCAAGTATTATAGTAATAATTATAATTTATTTATACTTTATGTTCAATTTGTTAACAAGAAGAAATGATTTATGTAGATTAAAGTTATCATAAATAAATGGCATTCTGTTCATTGATGATTGACATATCAGCAGCCTCGGAATGTAATCTTCCCTATGTTGTTTTTGCCTATCATCCAGTGTTTGTGTTTGAACTGTTGCTGGTTAATGAATTGATTGTGTTTCATGTAAACTATATCTGGCTGTTGATGTTGCTTATAGTCTGATGTTTACAAGTTCATCAAATCTAAATTGTTTATTAGTAAACATTATTAAAATTCCAATTGATTCTTTTTGTTGTTAAGTACAATAATAATTATCTTAAAAAGGAGTTTTATTAAAGTGATATTTCCTTTATTTGAAATGCTGATCAATTACTGTGAGCCACCAAACTGAATTAAAAGTATTTCTTTGCATTGTTCTGTTTCTGCAGTATTGAAAGACAATTATACTCAAAAACTAGCACTATATTTTGACTATAGTCAAAATAAAATAATTTCTGCAATATAGTGCTATTTTTCTGTATAATTGTCTTTGAATTAAAAGTGTTGGAAAATAGAAATTTTAACAACAACACAACAACAAGCAACAACAAGTTTGCTTTTCAACAACAAGCAGATTGAAAATTTATTCGAATCAATAATATCTGAAAAGGAAGGCAAGGATACGGAACTTGTGAGGCAGCAATCATTGGTATACAAAAAAGTAGTAGTTTTTTAGTACAGAGACAATTCTTCATAAAATTGCTTATATTCTAATTCTGTAAAAGTTGTTTCATCATAAGTTTCAATGATTGCTTTTATTATTTACAGATAATAAATAATGTATTCATTCACAATTTTTTCACACAGTCAAAATATTGTAATACTTTTTAAATATAAAACAAATCATATAAAATAAAAGATAATTTATTATCTACTAAATTATGCATATATTTTATTCAATTTCCATTTACAAGAACATATATTCTTATACTATAAATACTTTTTTGAATAAATTTTTAGCATAAAATTATCAAAAATCAAAACAAAGAATGAAGTTTTGTTGTCTATACCAGAGGAAAATCAGACAGCACATAACAATTACTAGTAGCAAATCTGCTTCAAATATGACAAAAAATCAATATCTTTGAAACTATTGCTATAAATGACTTATATCATATTCACTTAAAAATATATCAGTATCTCAATATACGTAATTTCAGGCAAGATAGCCACAAAATTTGAGTTGCAAATATATTTTTACTTTCTTCTTCTTGTGTTTTTCTAATATATGTATGAATTTTTTTATTCACATTTTCATTTGGTTTTCTCTGTATTTTTGGATTTATTCCTATTTCTTTTGTCTAAGAATTCTAATTTCAAGTTTAATATATTTTAATAATTTATTTTTTTTATTATATCAAATTAATATGATAGTAATAACTTTTTAAAATACAATTGAAAAAATTATTTTTTGAGATGCTTCTCTCTTTTATTAGGCCAATTAATAAACTTAAATCAAATGATCATTATTATTGGATATCTCCTGCTATTTTATTGATTTACAACCATATACTTCAATACAGCTCTTTAGCAAGTAAGAAATTTTTATACTTGCTAAAAATTTTTAATAAAAATTTCTGACTTGCTAAAGAGCTGTATTGAAGGATATTGTAGTATTAAGCAAGTTGTTTCTGTGTTTTTGATTTACACCTGTTCCAGGTTTGTAATAAATACTATTCCTCAAAAAAATTGAGATAGTTGTGAGTGCTTGTATCTAGCTTTTGATGAAAATTTTCAGCATAATATAGTATTATTGGAAATAATTGTTGCTGCAGTTCTGTTTTGACTATTCATTGAATTAGAATAATAAATTTTATTTGAAAAAATAACTTTTCAACTTTTGTTTTGTATTGCAACTATAAGGAATTGCCCTTGATTTATAATAAAATCCTCATAAAGTATATCTACATAAAAATCTTTATTTTCAGAATTTATGATTATATAATGCAGTAGATTCCCTGTTAACTGGCCCCTATGGGACTGGACCTCAGATCAGATAAACAAATACCTTTTATAGATTGTAAATCACATACAGATTTATCCAAATAATTGTCTTTCCGAATATATATATATATATATACTACTTATAAAACAAATTATAATTCATAAAACATCGCTGCCATTCTCGATATGAAATTATTTCAATTTAAATATCAGTATAAATTTATATAATAACTTTAAAAAATCCGGTTTATGCAAATAAAATTTCATTCTTATCCTCGACGGGAATATATAAAAAAACTCTATATATAGTTTATATATAATATATGACGGCAAACAAATATGATATATTTATATTAGCATATTAGAATTTAAAAAACATAAATCTGCAAATATCATACTCATAATTACCAATATTCAAAATTTTAAAAATGATATTACAGCGTGTTATATATTTACTTTATTCTTAACTAGAAAGTCTGCCTGGATTGAAATAGTGATCAGCGATTAGTCTTTTCAGTTCAGAGCGGTATAATCGACCCATCTCATTCGTATACCTCACTCCTATTTTTAGTCAGAACGGACGCGTCCATTTTTAACTTCCACTATGCACGTTCGAACTAACAGACTTTATAACCGGTCAACTTCCGGTAAGCTCAGCCCCTGCGAAGTAGGTGACTATCTTTTTGGAACGAACTGTACGTCTAATGCAGTGCTCTCGAAAGTACCACAAAGCTACCAGCACTAAGCTGTATACATCTATACGACACAAGTTTAAAATCTTATACATAGAACAAGTAAATCAAATTATGCGTTACAGAGTTTAGATAGGGTTTGAACTAAATTATATCGATAAATTAAAAAGAGGAGCCCCCATCGACATTTTTGCGGGGAGCCTCTCAGTTTTCAGCTACGCCGTTGCTCCCTAACGTACCCGTTTGAGCACAAATTTAGGCATCAACGTCTTGACGATCACTAACTTGGCAACTCTCTTCTGGCTGCAAAATAGCGCAAATATTTCCCGATATATTCTAGCCCTAGAACAATATATTCACGCTACGCATCGATTGTAATTATCTCGTTCTACATCTCGGAGGATAAGGCGGTGGCCACACCCTCCATATAAACAGAAAAGAAAGAATGTTTCATACTGTCAGTGTTGTCGCTGTAGAGTAACGTTATCTCATATCTAATCTCTAGAACGTTATATAGCAGTAACTCGTCGCAATCGGAGGAAAAAGCATCAGCTAAAACCTCCATATTACCCCAGAAGAAAAAGAATCATCTATCTAATCATAATTTTCTATATTATTAATTTAAGTGAAACTAAATTTGAAAATAAAAATCTCTTAGAAATAATCATCTTTAAATGTAAGTTATTCTCTTTCGTTTATAAATATAATAATACATATCTTTATGATTATATAATGTCGAGGAATTAAATAAGTAAATATTTCCGAAATGAAAAATTTATCTGAAAAATCGAAAACTATCTTTATGAAAGTTAGCTGCATGATTTTCAACTATACAGTGCGATTCAAAAAGGTTGTGCCAAAATTTAGACTTGTAGAGGATAAAATTCTGAGTAAAAAAGCCACGTAATTTTCTCCGCTTCCGGTCTTTGACTTCTCAATGACAAGCTGGAATACATACATCCTAAGTCCTTGCTTCATCCCCTCATCAAACAAGGACCATTTGATCTTTATTATGCTTTCCAGAAGTTGTAGCGCCACATAATGGCTCTCCGGCAACTTGCTATTGTTCAAGATGTACTCCACTTTTGTCAGAATTCGGAAGCTCCTTGAATTTCAATACAATCTTCTCCGCCTCCTCTTTCTTTCTGTTGTCTGGACAGTTCGCATTCATGACGATCTCATCAAACGCATCCATTTAGTCGCATTTTTTGATTTGAGGCTCCGTTTAAAAGATATAACCTTTTAAAGCTAGCCAATCACCATCGAGTACACAAAGCGTCACGTTTCCAAGATGCGACGTATTACGTCACTCTCCTATTTACTACTGGGTAATATCATGGTCTATAAATAGTATATGGTCTCTCTACTTCGACGCCATTGCTGTAAGAATTTTTAGTTTTGAAATCGTATCACTAGAGGCGCTGGTATATATAGATCCGTGCAATTCGTACTTGTAATATAGGTTGTTGTATAGAACTAATTTTAATTTTTGACAAAAAATGCCATATTGTTTTGTTTTGTTGTTATAGAACTAATTTTATTTTTTGACAAAAAATGCCATACTGTTTTGTTCCTGGCTGCAATTTTTAATATAAATATAAAAATAGTATTTATAGACCATGGTTTTAATTTAATATATTTTAAATTAATATGTTAAAGTTTTAATTTTAATAAATAAAATTATATAAAACTCATCAGAGAAAAATACTTTCAAGAAAAATTGTTTTGCTGGATAAAATTAAAAGCCATCCATTTAATACAAGCCATCATCAACTCCTGATATAACTGGTGTACCAAAATCTACCATAGTGAGTTTTCTATAACAAGAAAATCAACTGCGTGAGGAATGGGCATTACAGAAAGAAATTCCAGGAACGTTCAAAAGAAAGCGTGATGAAAAGGATTCAGAAGTCGAAGAAGCATTAGATCAATGGATTTCTGTAGTTAGCGGGCGAGGCATGAATATCAGTGGCCCAGTGTTGAAGAAGAAGTCAGAGGAGATCAGTAAAAATCTAATAATTAGGTAATTATTTTAATAAGTACATTAAAATAGGTACCTAATTATTATTTTTTTACCTATTATTTATTTTCTACGAATTACATATTTTATTTTAGAATTTATTATTACTTGGTTTAATGATGACAGCTGGACCAAAATGGCTTAGTCCCATACGAATTACATATTTTATTTTAGAATTTATTACTACTTCATTTAATTGGGGCGAATTACATATTTTATTTTAGAATTTATTATTACTTTGTTTAATTGAGACAAAATGGCTTAGTCCCGATGTGTCCCAATTAAGCAGAATCCACTGTACTTTCTTTATTTCAGAATGGATTATTTTTTTCATCTTTATTTTTGTCCCTAACTTGGTAAAAATGTGGCTGGTTAAAGCAGAGGCCAGTTAAAGTGAGATTGACTAAAACAGAGTCTATTGTATATTATATTCTTGTCATTTTATTCATAGAATTTCTTCATTTTTAATTATGGTGATTCCTATCAAAAATATGAAATTTTAAAAATTAGATTTTGTGAATTATCATCATATGCACATATTTTTGTTAATAGAAATATATGCATAATTGTTACTTTTCATAATAAATCTTGCCTATTTGATCACTTTGTGTATGCTTTACAACTTAAGCTATTTTTTTTTAATGAATTATTTATAGTTATAATTCACTTCTTCCAGACAACAGAATTAGCTTGTGAAGACTTAAGTAAATATTACAAAGCTTTAGATTGTGCCATTATGAGATATCATGCTATGAAAATGAATGAAATAAATAAAATAATAAGAGAGTTATGGATGAAAACTTATGCTGGAAATGGTAGATTATATTTTTTAATAATTTCCGAAAAATATAAATTCATATTTAAAATTCATTATATTTCTAGATATTGATTATATTGAAATAAGATCCGATGAAGAACAAGGCAATTTTGGATTAGAAAGGAAAAGAATGTATCATTATAAAGTAGTTATGGTTAAGGGAGATATTGCAATTGACATGAGAGGACGCTGTAGTGCAGGTCAAAAGGTGATTTTTAGATTTGAATTTTTTTTCAAATGAATCAATAAGTTAACTTTTATTAATCATAAAGTATTTTAGTGCTAAAGATATATGAATAATATTATGTTAATGCACACAATAAATATATGTTGAAAAAGCTAAATTTGCCATAATTCTAACAGTTTTGAGTTATACTAAGGAAAATACATCTAATTTCAAGAAGAGACTTGTTTCATATTTTATTGGATGCAGCCAGGGTCAGCTCTAGACATGAACCAAGTAGGTATTGGCTTGGAGTACAAAGTTTCAGGAACTATAATGGATTTTATTCATGCTTCAATTATTTCTTAATTTATTTTCACAAAGAAAAATGTCATCCTTTGATTTTTTTCTTCTTTTCTCATTTTATCTTAAATTTAATTTACAAATTATAAACTTTAGCAAATATATATATTTTTATAGTTTCATGTGTTATTTGCTATATCCAATAACATATGAAACAAGCACTTTCTTGAAATTTGAGTAATGTTAGAATGACATTATTTTTGGAATTTCCATTCTTGTATTCACATAAGTGAAAGTTCATTATAATCAAAATTAGCATTTTACACATGGATTGAGATAAACAAAATATGCTCATTATAGCCGAATGTCCACTACAACCAAATCCACTGTATTTATATTTGGCAAAAATAAATTTTCAAGTTATTAACTTGTTAAGAGTATACATCTGTGGCACTCCAAAAAAACTTTTTGCAAATATATGACCCAGGAATTGAATTTAGATTTTTCAGGTGTAAATGAGTGATTTTTCTGTGTGCCTATCTGGCCAATAGTTTGAATATGTCCTAACTCTTTCACTGCCATCGATTAATTAAAATTAAACTTAATCAATATGCAAAAAATATATATAAAAATTAAAATTATCCCATCTTTTGAAATTTTTACAATTTATTGGATTTTTGATCTTTTTCTAACAATGTAAGTATTTTTTGGAATTTTATTTTTTTCACATTTTTTCGAATTCCATGAGATTTGCAGAAATTACAGTTTTTTTATATGAAATCTTAGCTATCCAATGAAATAATTAATATCAATAATAACAAAATATATCATAATCCTCTGAATATATGCTATGAATGAAAGAATTTTTGATCATATTTTCAAAAATTATTTATAAAAACCAAGCAATTTCTAACTTTTGTTCAATGAAGTTGTCATAATTTTTTAAAAAAATTACATTAATTCAATGAAATATTGTCATATTTATTAAAATTTTATATTTATTGTCTTAATCTTATTTCATTTATATGATTTTTAGCTATATTTTTTTTTTTTTATAAATTATCTAATTTATTTTGGAAAATCCTAACATATATATATGAAAATGGTCTCATCTTATAAATAAATGGCTATAATATTCTTTATATTGCTCTAATTGAATTGCAGTTGGTTTATTGTAGCAACCCAACCAATATCACATGTTGCAGGGTGTAAGGCCAGCTGCAAACTAGTCGATGGCATTGACTGCGATCTGTTGTCAGATACAATTTCTCTAGTCACGTGACCATTTCATAAGACATCGCTGGATACGATCTTTGAGGAGGTTGTTAAATCGAGGTCACTCATGACGTTGTTTTCATAGCAAATCAACATTTCTTGAACATCTGTTAACATTTTTCGAACATTTGTTTACCTATCGAATAATGCCGACGTACAGAGAAGACATGCCAATGCTGGCTTCCGTTGAACTGCATATTCATTTTATCTTTATATATTGTACATATATTATTAGTAAGCTGTTCAAAAAAGAATAAAATTATGACACAAACAAAAAGTTTGTTTTTTTTCTTAATTTCAATAGTGACTGAATTTCTCAGTTCTAATAGAATGAATAGCTGTTTTATTCTCCAACCAAATATTTGTTAGCATTTAAATCATTGTCATTTACCTTTAGATAATGCGAATTTTTAATTATTTTTTTCTTATATAGATTTTATTATTGTATTATTTAAATTTTTGATTCAAATCACATCATTAAATGTAAAAATGAAAAAATTTGGTTTAAAATCTCAAATTTATTTAATAAATGTAGATGATCTGACAAACATATAATAATTCATCCTACTATTACTATACTTGAAATCAATTACGTTTAGTGCTTTAATTGATTTCATCTGACAAACTACAACAATATCCAAATACGCATGCTCAACTTTCCAAAGTTTACACTGCGCATGTCTCATTGCACAATATATCTAACATGTTTGATGTTAGGAAAGTTGCTCGCTCCGTTTTTTTTTCATCCTAACATGTTTGATGTTAGGAAAGTTGCTCGCTCTGCCTCTTTTTCGTCGGAGGTGACGATGTCACTGCAACGAGTGTGCAATGATGAGCGTACGATTTTAGTACAACGTCGAATGCAACCGGATTGCTGCAATATTGACTAGTTTGCAGCCGGCCTAAAGTAGACTTGGCTGCAATTTCCTGGAAAGCCAGTAGCTGCAGTAAAACAATAAAAGTGCCATGCTCATGGGGTGTTTACATTTTGTTTTCACATTTTTCTCCTAAATATTGGTGAAAGTGAAACAAAAAGAAAATGATTAACATATATTTTTGTTTAATAAAATTAACCAATATTTTCTTATCTACAACTTTTTTCAAGTTTTAAACATTTTGTAACTCATGAAAAATTCAATTTTTACTTAAAATTTCAAAAATATCATTTATTTTGTCCCAAAGTCAGAACAACTTTAACATCTACAAAATTGACAAGATGGAGTTTAAAAAAATTCAAACTATTATCAAGTGGTTCAAAAAATAACAATGTTTGTAAAATGTTATTTTTTAAAATATTTCAGCAACTGAAAAACTTTAGGAACCATCAGAAATGCATCAACTAATTGTTTTCAACTAATAAACACAAAAAAAAAACTGATTTGCAAAACTGGATTAATGAAATCAGGATTAAATTTTTTAATCCATTTTTGTCATTTTTATTTCACTTCCTTAATGTCTAGTGAATGGCTAAAGGAAGCAAAAATAAAGGAACATTAGTTCCACTTTCATCATTACCTTTGTATGTAAACATTGCATTCAAGGGTAATGAAAAAACTTTTAAAATTAATTTCTCTTTTAACATTCTAAATTTAGACAATGCTTTAATTGGATCATTTTGATTTAATTATGACACATAATGATGATTTCAAAATTTTATATAATATAAAGAAATGCAGGTAAATGAATAATGATGAACTTTTGAAAAATTTCAAACTGAAATTCTTGTAATAGACAGAAGTCATAAGAATATATTGGAATAAATCTGTTCCAAGAAATAAAATGCTTACAAAATTTTTATCATTTTGAACACAAATTGCCAATGAAAATGCTCAAATTTATATTAAAAAATTTGACATTTTTACTGCCTAAATTATATCTTTGTCTCTGATAGTGTTTTCTGTTTCTGTAGCCAGTTCAGAATCAGCACTGGATACAAGCATCAAGTACATTGGCTATCACAGAGCCCTGCAGCCAAATATAAAAAAGGGATACATATATTTAATAATTTGATTTGGTAAAACTTTTATATTAATGTGTTACACATTTTATTAGATTGTTTGTTTGTTTAATAACAGAAGGAATATACAAGGGGATACCAAAAACCTTACCCTCACCATGTTGTTTGTGTATTATAGATTTGTAATTGTAAACAATGATATGTATTAGTAAGACAATAACCTATGCCTTTTTTTCTTTTGATAGATCCTGTTTAATCAGAGTTAGAAGCATGATAGTAGATAATGTGTCATGCTGGATAAAATTGAGTATTGAGCCATGATACAGTTCCTTCATTTTCAAAGGAAAACATAAACAATATGCAAAGAAATGTCAACTGCATGTCTTAAGAAATGTCCATCATATGAGACTGAAACAATGGAAATTGGAATTCAAATGTGGTTGCACCAACCTACAGGATGGTTCAAGAGAAGGCCATCAAGCAAGATCATGTCTGTGTTTTGAGACAGTAAAGGTGATATATATAAAAGGAAAAAAATTTGTACTTCATTGAATGATCTTAGTATAGATTTTAATTTTACCAGAGGAAATTGATAAAAAGAAAAACAGATTAAGATTACCATAGTGATTAATTAGAATTGTGATTTAAAGACAATAAGTGATTTAATGTTAATTTGATTGTAAATATTCAGAGTTTTCTTTCATTTGTGATTATTTAAAAGTGAGGTTAGTTGGGATGGCAATTGTAGTTAGCTTTCTTTTGTATATATTCTGATAATAAAAATGTACATTCTACATCTGCCTAACAAATTTTTGTTTTCGTTATTTATGCATAATTAAGATATTTAAAATTTTTTGCATACTATATTATTGCTATTAAAATTAATAATGGTTTTTTTTTAAACGTTATAGTAACCATGGAAACCAATTGCAATTTCACTTAAACTACTTTAAAGGTTGGGGGAAAAAATCGATTTTTAACGTGTTTACAGCGAATGCACAGATGATTTAATGACTTAAAACTGAAAATACTTTCACGATTTTTACTACACATTACCGATCAAAGGCTCACATTTTTTGCATGTTCGACTATTAAAAAACATTTTGTTAATCTTCATGTAAACCTACGATAAAACGCGACAATGATATATCATCCCAACTGTCAAAAAAATTTCAGGTACATGAAAGTGCACTCCACAAACGTGATCACGCATCGAAAAGATTCACACACAAAATCTTCATGCAAAACTGCACATATTTTTTTTTTTTTAATATTGCAAGTGTATTATATACAATATGAAATGGAAAATATGGTTTTCATATAAAATTATGACTTTCTGTACAAATTTATGGAAGTAGACGGCAAGACAAATCACGTCTTTTTAGCATCCAGATGTTTTTTCACTACTAAGTCGTACAAACCGTGCACGAAAAGCATCACTTCGGCAGTGGTGCCTTCTCTCAGTTTGCCCCACTGATTACCCACTGGACGCTGCACGCCCCTGATGCATAGAGTCTGTTGAGCGAGAGAAGCGACCAATCGACGTAGCAACTCGTCACGTAATTCTTTAGTTGCAGGATACAGCCGAGCGATAAAACGTACGAGATACTCCGTCGTGTATCGCGTACCCTGCATAAAGATAAACACACTGTACATATATGTTAATTATGGATCGTTAACGTATTAACTGAACTTTACCAACTTACGTTATCCAATTTGAGCAGACACTCTCTAGGTTTTTTGGACCATATGACTACGATAGCTAGATCTTGAAGACTAAGAACTGGAATCTGTAAACGATGTATTTTAGTGACATAGCTGTAGCGATAATGGTAAAAATAAAAATCAATGCTTACCCTCAGATGATCTAACCATGACCATAATAATCCGGAGAGCAAAATGGCATTTGTTTCTGTGGAAAGCTCTTCCCATGCTGAGTTGCGATTGTTTAGATCTTTCTATTAATAAAACGTTCACCATTTATATACTTATATTGTTACGCGCTTTATGGTAATTTATCGCTCCATCTAAGCATGTTTCTGCAATATATAATATTGTGACCAGACTGAAGAAGCGCATTCGTCATAGCTACATGAAATATACTAGTAAGTATTAAACCTAACGTCACACTACACCGACAATTCATGCACCGTGTGTAACAGATGACGAATAGACCGTGTGAATAAAATTGGCATCTATCGACACTTCAATTATAGAAAGCCATCTTGATACACGACATACACTACCTCCTATAGCAGAGTCGTTTAGTGCGTGCACAAAGTACACGAAAGTGTATACAAAGCAATAGTGAACACACTGCACGATATACAATGGCGGATAGATAGCGCGTACACAATGCACACTAGTGTATTTCGTCCGTCCATGCCGAATGCGTTCTAAGATTGCGTCTAATGCGATTGATATGCTTTGATGGAATGGCAGAGATCCGTTCCCATTTGCGAAAATTGAGTGAATTTTCATTTTCGAATTAACATTCAAGTTTCTCATAAATTAAATTTGGCTAAATTCTAGAATAATTTTCTGTTTTTGAATTGAATAAAGTTCGACTTCACAATATAAATTTAACGTTATTCTAGAATATCTTCTATAGTTGAGCAACCAACTTTACACTTACAATTCAGTTATATTTGTTCCAACTCTAGAATAATTTTTCGTTTTCAGTGATGTTCGACTATCCGCAATACAAATTTAACATCATTCTATATTCTAGAATATTTGATTTTTGAGTTATTCTATAATAGAATATTTCGATTTTATATCAATATTTTTGCAACGAAAATTTTTATTTATTTTAGAATAATTTTCCGCTTTTTAGTTACATCCAACATTATTACGCATTTAATTTGTCATCATCCGTGTAATACTGAACGATGTCGATAATATCGTTTTCTAGATGAGGTTACATTTTAAAATCGCAAACACAGTGTCGAGCTAGAAACAGAATTTGTTTCTGTTTTCTGTATCGACTTTTCTGCAAATGGGAATCTACAATAATAAATATCAATATAATGTATTGGATAGCATCTTACCTGCAAACGTCTGATTTTGGAGTTATAGTCGCTTCCTAATACTTGGTGATCCGTTAGAAGCGCTTCCGCTATATCCACAGTGTTATCGTTGGCATCTTCATCTTCAGCATCGCTAGTACTCAGTTCAGATTCGGGTCTGGGTGGAAATACACTATAACCTGTGTGACCGAAAAGGTCATCCGGTGACGAATCGTCTATGAGCATGGTATCGATTATGTTATCGTAGATATCACAATTAAAATCGTCGTCGAACTCGTAATTGCCATTACACGGAAGTATCTGATTTCTATGAGTAGTCGGTGCACCTAGATACAAACTGTTCAGGTGTTCGAGCACGGTGTCTCCGATCACTTCTGGCACTTCAGACACACCGGTTGCGGAATCTAAAATGTTGTCTTCAGTAAGCTCTTGAGTTATATTGTTTTGGTTTTCTGCCGTGACGTTGCTATCCGTTAGAGAAGGTTTGGAAGATGCGTTTTCGGACGACAGTTCTACGGTCCATTGAGACAAACGGCACCAGTGGCACTTGTGTGACGATGCTGAGAAGTATCCCGGAGTATTGCGCAATTCGCTACAATCGTTGCCACACGATGAGATTTCTACTCCCGAATCGGGAAACTTCTTCTTTCTACGCTCGTGTAGAACGAGTAATCTTTCGCACACTACATATACAATCTTCGGGATGTACTTCAACAATCTAGCTTCTTCACCGTGCAACAAAAACCTCTGACGCTTCAAGAACTGGTTGATTGTAAATCCGTAAGATCTGGGTATCCTGAACGAAAAACACACGTCAAAGGTTGTAAAAACTGACTATAGAAAAAGCAATCGATACTCACACGTTGGCGAATACGACAAACAGCGGGACAACAAATTGGGCAAACTGCTGAACGCATTCAATATGACTCTTTGTTTGGATGCACAGCGGCCTGAAATGTTAACTCTCGTCAATGCTTTTTTTTTTATATTATTCAGAGCAAAATAAAACGATATTACAATTACCTTTTCAGTCTGACGTATCGGATGGCATCGTTCGGTTTGCAACGCAGTGTGTAAACTAAAAAACAAGCAATTAGAACACCTGTTCTACCTTGTCCGGTGTGACAATGTATCGCTAACTGAAAAAAATTGCAACAAATAAGAACTAAAATATATTTCTGCAAAAAAAGAATAACCGTTATGCAAACATGTTACTCACTTTCCCTTCAGTAAGAGCAAACGTCATTACTTTCACCATATCCGCTAGAGTAGCTTGCGAAACAATATCGTAGTCCTTCCTGTATAAAGAAGGCCTTGATTTAAGGACAAAATTATAGAATTCTTAAAAAATCCTTGTTAGTCATACTTGTACGTACTCACCATTGAAAGTTGTAATAAAAAACTGAAAGAAATGAAAGAAAAACAGTTAATTTTTGGAATTCGTGAGCAGTAAAATCAGCACAAATCACACAACGAAAATTTAAACTGATACTCACTTCCGCTATCCATAAAAAGTTGAGGATCATAAGTAAATCCCGATTCTAACAAAGGACTCCCGCATCTTGCGTGTTCGCCTCTCTGTTGCAGATTTATCAGTGATTTGATGCCGTTACTGTAACAGCAGCATTATTCATTAATTAATTTATCAAACAACAAATTATTGATGTAATAGTATTAAACACTTACTCGTTAAACTGCTGGATAATTTTGAACTTCTGTATGACTTCTGTGCTAGGTCTCGACATGGCCAAAATATCGCTAGTGATCCTTAAATGGAAGAGAAAAACAACAAAATCGAAATCAAATGTATTTCTTCTTATGGAAAAAATTACGAGTTTCTTCGTTAGTACGGACGTAAACATTTTTTGTTCGTAACTCCGTATCGAAAAATCGATTGTTACTAAAGTAGCTTTGTGTGTACGCGGAAACCGTCCTATATTTCTAGGATAATTAAACTAAAAACATTCGTAGTTTTGAATGGAAGCTTGTGACATGATATTCCATCCTTAAATGGGTGAAAGGAAATATATTTATTACGTTATTGTTATTAAATTGTTATAGATAAAATTATAAAAAAAAGGTGTCGCTATAATAATTATTTTTGTATCATTTGCATATAAATATCGTATTATAACTCGCACTACGTGTGAATATATTACTGAATTTTCTGCATAGAAACTCGTGACTTAATTTTCGTTATGTGTTAATGGCCGGGTGACATTAATGATGCAGATGCTACCATAGTAACAGTAACGTCAATTTGCAAATAAACACGCAACGCGAGTGCGACGAGCTCTTCGTCGAAATTAAAACTTCCTATTTTTCGATTTATTTTTAAGTTGCATTTGTAACCACGCCCGAAAACTGAGTGTATTCTGTGCGAGTCTGTTACTAAAATGCTGTCATTTGTATCTCTTTTGTGTGACTCAGTGCTGAAAACTAACTTATAGCGCCACATGAATAAAATTATAGTAACCAAGACAGTATTAAATGTTACTAAAGTATATTTCGATGTATATCGGTGTATTTATATAAACGACAGTGTTCTTAAATAATTAAGATGGTTATCATCACGCGAGAAACTTGTTTGAGGACTTTGCTTTCTCAAGAATCAATTTAAAATGCATTTTACGCCGAAAAAGTGTTATTGATTTTTACAGACTACCACTTTTAATGATAACTTACCAGTGAGAGTACACGCCGTCGATCGCCATATCCTCTTTGCACCAATTTGCAGATCCTTCGTATTTGCACCTTCCTCCTGCACAGAATATAGAACATTGCAGGTCTTTCGATGCAGTTTTTCGGAGTCTTTCCGATACCCTGTTGAAACTAAAAAAAGAATAATTTTTATTAATAAAAATGCAGTGTGTAAAATTAAAGAATAAATAAAAACGCCGCCATTTTTTTTTAAATTTATTTACAATCTCAATGCAATTTTTCAAAATTTAAGCAGAGAAATCTAAAACAAATCGTTATGCTTTAGTAACAATTACGGCGCCAGTTTGGAAAGGACAATTTTGGAAAAATCTAAAGAAAAATATTACATTCAAAATTTAAGCAGAGAAATCTAAAACAAATCGTTATGCTTTAGTAACAATTACGGCTCCAGTTTGGAAAGGTCAATTTTGGAAAAATCTAAAGAAAAATCTTATATATGGTACCGTGTTTGTAAAAATGCAATCAATTTAACATTTATAATTGTATTTTATAAACTTGATATTGAAATGATGCCAAGTTTATAAAATACGATTGCGGAAAAATCTAAAGAAAATCTAAAAAATAACAACAAAAAAATCAGTTCTGGTGCCAAGTTTGTAAAATACAATTTCGGAGAAATCTAAAGCAAAATCTTAGATATCAATTCCAATGCCAAGTTTGTAAAAAAAAAAGAATATGTAGAAATATATGAAGCAAATCTTAAACATTCTAGTTCCCAGGATGTTTAAGATAGAATTGCGAGTTTGTAAAAATACAATTGCGAAAAATCTAAAGATAAAATATTAATTCCTGTGTAAGTTAATAAAATACAATTGTAGATAATCATCTAAAAAGAGGTTTTTAAATATCAATTCCCGTGCAAAGTTTAAAATATAGATAAGCGGAGAAAATCTAAAGCAAATCGTAAATTATATCAGTTCTAGTGTCAGTTTTATAAATTACAATTGCGAATAAATTAAAGAAAAAAAAATATTAAATATCAATTCCTGTTCTAATTATGGTGGGAAAATTTAAAGAAAATTTTAAATAATATCAATTCCGAATGCAATGTTTGTAAAATACAATTTCGGAGAAATCTAAAACAAATCTTTAATAAATGTTAACTCTAGTGCCGACTTTGTAAAAATAAAAGCGTTGAGATATAAAGTAAATCTTTAATAATGTTAGTTGTTCAATAAAGTTAATGAAATTTTCATATTATCTGATGATTTACAACACATTAAAGTCGTTACGACAGATTAAATCGATTTACATAATTATTCCAAGCAGTAAAAGGGTATCGAATCGCAAGGGGGAAAAAAATTATTTTAAAACAATGATTTTTTTTCCGAAATAATAAACTTGTTTAAGTCTTAAATGATCATTAAAGTATTTCCTCGCTAACAACTAATAAATGCAAACTTTACAATAAATTAACTAAACGTGTGCGCGCATAAATTCGTAATAAAAATCAAGTTTGGAACGGATCTACTTAAGGCAAAAAATCCGCTAAGACGTATAAAAACCGCAAAGTTATCTACATCATACTTACTATGAGACGTCGCTCATCACAGTGAAGGCTACAACTGTTAAGACATAAAGTCGATATGTTACATATACTTACCGAGCAGAAGGTGGATGTCCATACTTGACAGAATTCTTGCCAACCAACTTGACTGGAGGAAGAGCTGATTCCAACTCAGAGTTCATTCTTCATACTGTAAGTGTATACAAGTTTTAATTAATTTTAAGTTTTAAATAATTAGTAAACAACGACAACAACTATAAACTGAATAAATGACCATAAACAACTTCGATTGAACCGAATCATTTAATTAATTTAACAAATAGACAAAGGGGATTCTGCATCTTGCAGCTGAATCGACGAGTAAACAAATTTATTTGCTTTCCGTTAGCAAAGTCGCTTTAATGGATTGTCAACACAATAACTCTGCAAGAATTTCTTTAAAAAGAAGACACTGCGCGCTGTTTATATTCTTTATTGAATGTGCAGATAAAGCCCTTATCGAAAACAGGATAAGCGTGGTTTTAACGTCTTTATCTCTTACAGATTTGCCATTCTAAAACAATCGATACTCTTGAGATAAAAATCTCGTATTTATATTTGACGTTTTGATTTTTATGCATCTTAACTTGTAATTCGATATAAATATTAATAATATAAATAACGTAAGATAAAACACAACATTTATTTTTGGCATGAATACACAATTTTATTAATAAAATTCAGGTGCAAATATTCGATTTTTTTAGTTATTTCGGCAAAGAAGGTATGTAAGTTTTCACCAATGTAGATTTTAATATTCGCTCGGTAATTGTTTTCATTTTCAGAAGTACAATTGCAGATTTTTATTCATAATTTAGAGGTAACGTTAAGAATTTTTACACTATTTTAAGGATAAAGCTGCAGTTTTTTATGCTAATTTAAAAGAAAAGCAATAAATTTTTAATACTAATTTAGAGATAAAGCTGCAGTGGCCCCTGTGGGTAAGTGGTTAGAATATAACAACCCTTTGATCCCGCCTATAAAAGGATCACACCTCATGTTGTTGGTTCCGAGATCTGTCGCTACGGGCTCACTTATGGGTTCCTATACGGAATCGGGACTGCTTCGGCGGTGCCCACATCCGTCATTAGGAGCCTACGATGGGCCCTACACGGACCTGGTCCGCCCGGCGGGCATGCCTACTTCGTATCCAAATTTATAATTCGCCCGCTTCGTGTTCAAGGGACAAGTTTATACATAACCCCCCATCAGAGGCGAAATTACAATACTGGGGAGCCCAAATCCTCTTTATCTGTTACCCTTTTTTTAAATTAACAACTTAATACAATAAAAATTAAATTCACTACGAAAAGAGTGAAACATTCATTGAATCAGAGCAGTGCGGCGGTAGTAGTAGTAGTAGTAGTAGTCCAAAATATGGAAACAGAAGATGTGAATAAAGATTTTGCAAATTCAAAATCCAGGAGGAAGAATATTAAATATATATTTTTTTGATATTTTCAATTGTGTTTTAAATGAGGCAATTTTGTTATTATTATTTTTTTTGTTATTTTCTAATAAAAATATACTAGATAAATTTTTTGTGGTAGGTGCTTGAATAATATTTTGCGGGGGAGCCAAAAATTTTAAGTTCCGCCACTGACCCCATAGGGGAAAAAAGCTGCAGTCTTTATACTAATTTAAAAATAAAGCGGTAGATTTTTTTTACATTAATTTAGAAGTAGAGTTGAAAATTTTTGCACTAATTTAGAGATAAAGCTGCAGTTTAGGGGAAAAAAGCTGCAGTCTTTATACTAATTTAAAAATAAAGCGGTAGATTTTTTTACATTAATTTAGAAGTAGAGCTGAAAATTTTTGCACTAATTTAGAGATAAAGCTGCAGTTTTTTTTTTATACTAATTTTAAAGCAGTAGATTTTAATACACTTTAAGCAAGATTTTTACAGTAATTTAGAGGTTTGCACTAATTTAGAATAAAAGTTTTTCTAATTTTAGCACTACTTTTTTAATCTATAAACTTTTATTATCTAAAAAAAATCAATAATTTTTTTAATATCTTTTGGAAATAACTCTATTGCATCTTCAGAGATTAAAAAATACGGCAAAAATTTCATAATCAAGATATTATCTAATTTTAGCACTACTTTTTTAATCTATAAACTTTTATTATCTAAAAAAAATCAATAAATTTTTTTATATCTTTTGGAAATAACTCGATTGCATCTTCAGAGATTAAAAAATACGGCAAAAATTTCGTAATCAAGATATTAAAAAAATATTATTTTTATATGATCATTGTAAACATGAATATTTATTACTTTTTTGATCGTATTTATTTACATATCGTTTACCTTTAAATGTTGATAGTTTGTAGCACGCTTTTGACTGGTTATCTTAAGAAAACCATTATTCAAATATGGTGAACGATGAATAAATAAACAGTGTAAGGCTAAAGTTCGATCTGTAATTAATGTAATCGTACATGCTGGTGTCTAATCTATACATTTTTTACTAAACGTAGACTAGCTGAGGAAGGTAGTAAGAAACGTCCATGGAGTTACTTCGTGTTTAGTTTTGGTTGCTATCATCGGTAGTCACGCATATATATTTCTGTTTTTGAAGAAGAACTAATTTCTATAACTTGACAAAATGACATAGAATTGGAAATAAAATGTATCGTGACTAACAGAAAGGGGGTTTTTTTTCATTTAATTCAAAACGTTTTTCGAATGAAAATAGTTACAGTTTTGATAAACTTGTGATAAAGTTTAGTGTTTGTTTTAGTGTGGAAATTGTAACTAATTATTTATTAAAGTATTCAAACCGTACAAATGAAACTGCTAAACAAACAAATCTCCAACTGTATGGTAAATTTATACGTATGAAATTTAACTTTAGTTGTGGCATACAAATCAGTAGCGCAGCCAGGGAATGTAAATGGAACAATTACACCCCCTGCTACTAATATTTGTAATAGTGATTCAGTGATTATTATTTATATAGTAGATTCGATTGGTATAAATTAATCATAATCAATAAAATATATAATACATAATTTTGTGCATTTTTTGCATTCCTTATTAAATTTCAGGCTGCTGCCACTGATTAAATGTATGATATTTAGTGTTTGTCTGTAAACTAACCTGTTATTCTAACAGTAAAACCGCATTTCAAACGTGTAGATATAAAATCCATTAAAAAATGCTTTAGGTGTGGCTGATTAACCTTTTATCTTATCGGGGGCTTCCCCTAAAACAATTGAAAAAACCCTCTGTTACGTTAAGATTCAATTAAACAGGGAAACGGAAAATTTTTAATTACTTCCTACATATTTTGCATAATTTTGTGCGATTAAAGAAAATATAAGTGTAACCTTAACTAGTTACCGCGTTAAAAATATATATATATAACTGGATCACAATTAAAATTCTGTAAATTAAGAAAATTGTTAAAACTATACGGCTCCGTGCTAATGTGCTAAACGATCTGAAAACTGTATTCTAAGCGAGCATGAGGCCAATAACCAAAGTAAACTATCGATTGTTATCAAAAAATAACCTGTACTTACCTTAACAGATTGAAAACTACGATGATATCTAGTATTTGTTTTAGTTGTAAACAGTATCTCATGATTAGTCGTTGTTTATAATAACTTTAACCTGATGGTATGGACGATGACAGACCTCTAAACCACATTGGTGTTCAGTTAGTTTAGACATTAAACAGTTACAGATGGTTGCTAAGCGACAAGAGCACTGTAAAATGTGTACCTGTAGTAGGGTGACAGTAATGGAATTACCTGAAAGATAACGAGGAATTTATATTAGTAGTATAACTTTAGAAAACTGTAACACGTTCGCTTTTTATCGTCTTAACTTCTTGACGTTTATTTAACGCTAAAATTTGTGGATAAAATTATCATAATTTTGACACCTCGAACGTTATATTTTACAAGATATGAATGGTTATCGTCGTATGTTTATATCATTTATGATGATAACTGTTATCGGGATGCGTTCTAGTTTTTAGCTTTGGGAGTCATCGTTAAAAAACTATCACCTACGAAATGTGTTGTTAAGGTTACGTCATAAACTATTTAGCAGTCTATCGAACGCATTCGTGATCTAATTTTTAGTTTGGTTATTTAAAGTACGCCATGGTTTGTTTGAAAAATACTTTCGTTGTCGGTCCAATTTTAATGAGAGAAATTTGCAAAACGCGCACGAAAACGGCTCCTTCCGATCATTAATTAGCGAAAGAACGAAACGTGTTTCTAAAGCCATGTTTTCCAATTGAAATGGAAAACATGACAAGTTATTCATGCTAAAAATAACATGTCTAACTGCAATGCAATCATGTCCATAAAGACTTATCATTAGTGAGAAGTTAGCCATGTTTCTAGGCGTGTAATACGATCTAGAAGGCAAAATACGCTTACTTGTTAGTTATCGGTGTTAATAAATGATAATTAATTATCTTAAACGTAAAGAGAGCAATAGATGGAGCCACAGATCATCTTCATCTCTAAGAACAATCTTCAAACATGAGCGATGTCCGACACATCTTCCAGAATCTTGATAATCCTAAATATAAAAAAATATGCATTTTTTTAATTGAAAGCATTCAATGTTTTTTTTTAATCGTAATTTTGCAAGATAATCTTGTTGCACATAATTAAGGCATTTTTGCATTTTGTCGATTTCCGGCTACAGACGCGTGATTGATGACAGAAATCGTAATTCAAATTAAAATTAAGGTACGTTGAACCATACGAAGTGATCAAATCTTGGTAATGTTCCAAAAAATTTCCCATTCCTGGTATGCAGTAATTGCGTTTAAAAACTTAATTTCCATATAACTTTTATAACAGAAGCCACGTTAAAGTTTCTCTTCTAAATCAACCTAATTATGCACACGAACTGTAACATTTTGAAACTTTTACTAATTCGCTTAATAACGAACGATAAAGGTCATCATCATCGTTTGATGATAATGATCTTGTATTATCTTCAAAATGATACAGAAATGCCAAAAAATAATAATCTCATCGATATCTTATGTGGCATTGATAAATAGAAATCATGATCATTTTTCAGCACTTAAACTGTGAATATTAGTTGATGTGCCGAAAAAAAATCATCATTTTTTTTATCATCATTAATTAAATCATAATTTTCAGCACATCAACTGATATTCACAGTTTAATGCTAATTCTTGTCAACGCCATATTAAGTTATTGATGAGATTTAATATTAAACTTGTGATCAGTTGATATGCTGAAGATTAACATATTTTATATTGTATCCTGTTATACATTATAATTAGCATTTAAGTTATCATATCAGGTCATCCCAAACATAATGTTTTAGCGTTAAGTTTTGAAAGGATATAAAAAATAAATCACTTACTAATTTAATCAAGTATATATTTCACAGAATAAGACTACCTCAACTTAGTATGTTTTAGCGTTAAGTTTTGAAAGGATATAAAAAATAAATCACTTACTAATTTAATCAAATATATATTTCACAGAATAAGGCCACCTCAACTTAATAGTATTTATGTAGCTTTAAAAGTACATATTTAGACAAGCTGAGTCACGCTTGAATAAGTACAGTACAAAAACGACATTACTTTCGGGATGATCTGATGATATACGACTGTACGATTATAACGTAATTTATTATACTGTATATACAGCTACTTAATATCTTTGTTCTCCAACAAAATTTCTTGTCTATAAAAAAAAATTACTGAATTATATTACTAAATATATAAACCATCATGTAAAAATCTTTGTATCACATCTGTTAATAACATTTGACATAAATCATGATGCTTCATAGTACAGTACTACATAATAAAAATCAAGAATTTATCAGAAAAATGAATAATGATGATGCTGATTTTAAAAATTTTATGTATTTTGTACTACATAATAAAAATCAAGAATTTATCAGAAAAATGAATAATGATGATGCTGATTTAAAAATTTTATATATATTTTTTTTTATCTATTTGATTTTAAGCATAAGATAATTGTCAAGCACTGACGCTAATATTAAGAACATCATAAATCTACCATTAAGTTGATAGAAGTTGAGATCAGAAAACAGTGGAAGTATTAAGGATTTGCCAAGTAATATGAATAACTGTCAATATTGTCTTCAGTTAATGAATTATTAATCTAGTTGCAGCAAAAATGGGCTCATCGTTGGTATTCTTACTAGGAAAATTAGTTTTATGAGTTATAACTTGAGTGCTTCAAATGATTCACGACCACACTGGGGAATTGAAGTATTTTCGAAGCACGACGTGGCTAGTACTTGTGAAAGCATTGTCAAATTAGCAATACGTTATTTTGTAATCTAATTCATAAAAATTGAACGTGTGGACTTCATACTTAAATACAATACAAAAACGTTAATGAAGTGGATTTAAAAGATTTTATATCATGTGTAGCATCAAAACTGGAGAGGCAAGATCATACCTGTCACTAAAAAGTCGTTAGAAGATCTATTTCTTTTAGCGAAACAGGCAGTTTTTGATAAGAAATCAGCACCTAAAGGACTCACGTCGTAAGATAAAAACGCAAAAAAATAAGATTATTTTTAAATAAACATTTTTAAGACGATATAAGTTGGGAAATGCATCCCAATGTCTTTTCTTTTTTTCCTTCCAATGGCGTGCCTATCCATCACCAGCATTTTAATATCACTGATTTAATCTCTCCGTTTTTATCCGGGGACATTTTAATCAGTCCAGTTTATTCACCTTTTTTAATCGATACAAATTATTTTTAAGAGTAATTGTTTTTCACTAACTTACAACTATATTTTAATAACGCTTTCTAATATTTGATATAAAATATATACTTCCAATTTTGTACTTTTTTTTATGCAATTTTTTTTTTATTTCTTAATTTTACTGTTGCGTGTTCGGTGCAGCATGTCTTAAGAAACTCGTGTCACAAAAGCAGAAACTTAGCTACCTATATGTTAATTCGAGCGTAGTTGATTGGTTTTCGAAGTTTTGTGGCGTAAGAACTTCTTAGATTAGTCTTCGTCAGTATTTATAGGCGAGAAACAATCAAATTAATTCCAAATTATGTATTTTTTTTTACAAGGAAACGTCTGAAAAATTCCTAATTTATGTTTCAAATGTCATCTTAAACACCATTACCGTCGAAAAAAAAATGTTTTTGAATAAAACTTGAATATTTAGAAACCCGTTAAGCGTGCAATTAATTTTTTCTTTCTAACTGTGTTGCAAAAATATCTATAAACTAATAATTTTTATCTATTTTTAAAAACGAAAGGAGGATAAGTAAAATGATTTTTTTCAATATATTTTTTGTCTTTATGTTGGAAATTATTATGTACATAGGATTAACTTCTCTCTATGAATTTTTTCTATAAAAAAATCACAATGATCTTTTTCATTAATTAAAAAAATCTGACTGTTCTTGCATAAAATTAACGAAAGTAATATTCTAACAAAAGTAATGTTGTACTCCTGTGCCCAGAAAATTTTTATCAGCCATTGTAATTAATGGATTCTGTTATCTTTAAATCTGTACATAAAACTTTTATTACTGCAGCAAGGCATTTTAATCTGTGCACTTAAAATGCGAGTCAAAATTAATAATAATAAAAAATAACTACCGGTATGTGTCTAAAGAATAAAATATTCTCAAACTGATCATGTGCCTTGTTACTGTATTGAATGAAAATTAGACTTTTTATTATTGTTGTTATTGTGAATGGTAGATGATAGATGACCTGATCTTCGTGCTCTGTTTCTTTGAAAGAAATAGAAATTTATCTCTGGCTGTTCTGATTATAATAGGCTAGGAGTGAGTAGACGTTCTTATTAATCTACGAATCGGATTTCGTTTGATGGATGTTTTCTAATGTCATGTGATATGGATGGTTATAACGTGACTGACACTAGCTAAAACGAGCTGTTCTTATGGAAGGATTAGTTGTAACATCAACCTTCGCACGCTTGTCTTATTGAGATCAGAGGTCACTGACTTGGTCATGAGGTCATAGTTAATAAGCCGTATTATTGGCATCTGTGTTATCATCATTACTTAACAGATGGAGCCACAATTTAGCATCACATTGCGTGCTTACCTT
Source organism: Olivierus martensii (assembly GCA_000484575.1). Taxonomy (NCBI): domain Eukaryota; kingdom Metazoa; phylum Arthropoda; class Arachnida; order Scorpiones; family Buthidae; genus Olivierus; species Olivierus martensii. The sequence continues at coordinate 32,272 of AYEL01066743.1, read as the reverse complement.
ACTATCGATCTAATGCGCTTAAAGGAAAAAAAAATCGTGAGGATAATTCAATAATTTGTTATGAATTTCTCTTCACTAAGATAGATTTCTGTTTAAAAACTAAATCTAAATTATTCAAAACCCACATTTAATATTACATACGCCTATATTTCTCTATCAATATTTTATATCTGTTCTTAAAATATACATAATTTTGTTACTGCTGTATTGAATTTATCAGATAATAAATTTATCAGTGAAAAATTTCAAAAATAGATTTTATATATCAATGAAAAGATATAGATAGATTCGTAAATAGAATGTTTAAATTTAGCTGGAGTAACAATAACTTTATAAGGGAGTTGCATGATTTATAATGTTGTTGTTATAGATAATAGATATAAAGTTATAATCTCGTTAGGATCGAATTGATGACATAAATTGGCAATAATAATAGTAATTTCACGGATTGTACTGTCTTTTTCGTTATAAGTTTCGTTTTATTTTCTTTGTTTGTTTGCAATTTTTTTGTGCTAAATTTTATTGCAAAAAAATAATAAAAAATAAATTGTTTTCTTTCCACTTTTGTTTTACAGTATCCAATTTTCGAATAATTTCAATAATAATTGCATATTTTAATCGTTAAATTAGTCTTGAGCACATAAGAATAAATTCTAAATTTATTTCCTGACCGTTATATTGAAAAAAAAAAAAATTGCCAGTAATTTTATCTAATTATCATTCATCTGAAGTGAAGTTACGCCTGACGAAACTTCAGATAATAACTCTGCTCGCATTGCAATTATTGCTCGGTTTTGAAGATGAAAATGTATATTTTACGCTGGGGTTAAAATATCTGCTATATCGCTAAATATCTAAGATAATTAAGCAGATTCGAGAATTTTTCCTTAAGAAAGAATTGCACGAATTCTTTCTTACTTGTATTTCGGCCATTATACCAAAAGCAAATTGTAACTTCAGATATATGGCATTCTTCTGCTTAATTGTTTCATTTATTTCTCCTTAAATTTATAAGCATATTTTCTTTTGTTTAATTAAAAATAGCAATAATCATTATTTTGGCCACTGGTAATTTAATAAATTTGCATTTTAACTGAAATTTCGGTTTGTTTTGATTTTTTTCGTGAAATGAGTAAAATTTATATGTATATTTGTAATTGTGTTAAATATATGTGGAATCATACTACTGATCTACATAATTTTAAAGTTGCTTGTGCTAGCTACATAGGAAATTATTATAACTGTGTAATTATGCTACATATCTGTATAAATATGCTACTAATCTGTGAAACTGTGCTACCTACATTATCTATATGTGGAATTATGCTACATATTTGGGTAATTATGTTACTGTTCTATGAAATTGTGTTACCTATGTATGTCATTATCTTATAGATTACACTATAATTAAGTTATACTGTATATATGTGTGTAATTATGTTACTATCTGTGTAATTCATCTTTATTGATGCATCCTAAATTTATTGTATACCATTTTTAAGTGCGTACAGTAAGTTCTTAAGAGCATAAACTTTTTTAAAAAATTATTAACACTTATTTTCTAATCAGTTTGTCCAGTTAAGTTCATAGATGAAGTTCTCTTTCCTGAAGAGAGAATAATAAAGATAATTAAAATCAAATAAAATTTCATCCAATTTTATTAATAATCAGTCATGTTATAATACCTAATCATTCAACAAAACCCCATGATTCTTCCTTATTATTATTCACACAACATTAATTTAATTTACCCAAACTGATTATGGGTTATTAACGGATAAGGTTTAGATAATCCAATTTTAGCAAAATTAAATTGTTAGCAATTATTATGGTTCATTAATAATAAATATATATCGACCAAGGTTACATTTTTGCATGTGTGTAGAGAGAAAAGAGTAGCTGTTGGAACACTTTAAGCTTTCCTCTAAATAGGAATTATTAAACACTTTTTAAAAACTGCAATCAATTCAGCCAGGTTGATAACTGAGTTGAGTTTAGTCTATACCAGGTCTATACTGTGTAAGTGGTAAAAAGTATCCAATAAGACAAATGTTGCAGTTAGAATTTAAAGCAGTTTGGATTTGTTTGTTCCTATTAGCCAAAGGAAATCTGGTTAAATCCGAGCAGACTCAAGAGGAACTTCTGAAGTTTGCAGCTTCTATTAATAGGCAGGATAAGATTCTGGATGTTAAACCATTCAGAATGGCTGAAGGGATTACTTTGACTGAATGTTTAACTTTATGTTTAAGTCATAGAAAGCAGCAACCGAAATGTATGGCGTTTAATTACAACAATTCTACTTGTTATTTACTTAATACTTACCTTTGTGATCCTGAATATCAGCATCAACTAGTTGACGTTCCAGGAGGAAAATACTTTGATTTATTGGATTATCCCTATCAAGAAGTGAGTTATTACCATGTTATTGATCTTTAATTGAGTTATCAAAATCTATTTTACTCCAAATTAACTTACATTCGTTTTATCATAGGATGAATATAGAAGATCCCGGATGTGCTTGAAAATGGGAAGATGTTCGGTAAAATGTCGTAAGTTTATTATTATTTTTTAAATTAAATCTCTTGAGTTTATAGTTTATTAATTAATCATATTTAAGAATTCAAATTAATTAAGACTGTTTTTAAATTATAGCTTCATAAAGTTTTCTTTTCTCACTTCAATTTGATTGTGATTGTGATTGATTAAAATCTTTCTCAACAAAATAATCATTTAATTTGTATCATATATATATATATATTGTATTTTATTAAAACTATTGTTAGCAATTATTATGGTTCATTAATAATAAATATATATCGACCAAGGTTACATTTTGCATGTGTGTAGGGAGAAGTTCTTGAATTTAAATTTTTAAAATTCGACCAATCAAATAGTTCTATTTAAACATTTAAATAGTGTCCAATCGCGGAATAATAAATTATTGGAATTCACGGTTAAAATTTTTTATAAAACTCTTTGAAACGATGTTGCAACTACCATATACGGGGGTTCAGAAAAAGATATTTTTTTAATTTAAATGAGATTTCACTTTCGTTATAAATTGTGCAGTATAAAATTTTATATTAAAAAATTAAGCAGTATTTCTGAAAAAATTTCATTCAAGTAATTGAATAATCTATAACGAAAACGCAAAAAATATTTCGTTTTTCTTGAATTTAAATTTTTAAAATTCGACCAATCAAATAGTTCTATTTAAACATTTAAATGGTATCCAATCGCGGAATAATAAATTATTAAATCGCAATAAAATAACCGTTAAATTACTATAAAAAACTAAATAATTCGCAATATTCAAAATAGTTTTTATTTATTTTTTAAATTACAAAAAAAAGGCCTTGCACTAAGCTTATCCGCAAGACAGAGTCATTGTACTTAGAAATAAAGCCCGAAGCAACGCATGCGCAGGAGAGTAGCCGCAACAACAGGTTGTGTGTAATCCCTTTTGAATGTGAAATGGCCGAACTGCATCTCGGGTCGATAGTTCGATAGCAATGTAAGTTTTAATAGTTATTGTGAAGCTCGGATATACAGCATATCACAGGTAATGTTTCCTTTGTCACAGTAAAATTAAGTTATAGGAACGGAAAAAGTTAATATAAGGTTAAAAAAATTTATACAGCACACTTATACACGTCATTGAGAAAACCTGCTCTATTGAAGAACTTGGGAAAGTTTTGATGTCTGGCAGATCCGGTTACTTTTATTCACACCTAGTGAACTATCATAATCATGTTCGATTATTACGTCCGTGCCCAAAATGTATATTTCATATCATCGATATTGACTTTCAGTTACCGGTGAATATTGAAAATAATAATTTAGTAACCGAATTTTTGGTTGTTTTGTTTTTTATTGTGTCGATTATTCTGCTTGCGTTAGATTTGCCGATTAAATGCGGTTTATTTGATAAAGAATGAGTTTAACCCTTTAAAATAGGTTAAATAGAAAATATCATAAATTGGTCATCACGGATGGATGATTTTGTTTAATGTCTCCCATGGACGAAAGTTTTAATCCATTATTGTGTCCCGTCCTGTCCTGATTTGTTATTCTCTATATCGTTTCGCTAGATTTTTTAAATTCTCAATAGCGAGATATCGGTGTTATGTTTTTGTATTTTATTTCAGAAGCAAGATTTCGGTATGTAAAAAGCTCCATCTTAAAACCACATTCTTTTCAGCTATAACTCAGATTTTCACCCTTATGCCTCTTTCACACCCTTTTTACCCCCTCTGAGTTCCTTGCTGAATTCTCAAGCATAAAATAGGAACTGTAATAAATCTTTTGTAGGGAAAGTATTATTAATCACATTGATAAGGTCCACAGAATCTATTGCGTGGAGTTATTGAAGGGGAACAGTTAAAAGAACTTTCCAGTAACTTTATTTAATTTTTGAAAATCTTCCAGTCGGTTACATATTTTGCCTGATTGAAGGCGACCAGTTGAAACCCTGTATGATTACTTGTTAGCCTTGAGTGGATGACACGTGGGAGGTATCCTATAAATGCCAATCTTCCTCTTAGACATTATGTCACTCAGTGAGAATATAAGTTTAATTATAAAGAGGAATTTTCCCTTTCGGTCAGTGTTTTATCTTTTTACTGATTCAAGCAGGAAGTGCATCTCTAATTAAGAAAAAAAAAAATGTGCGTACAAATATAAATTTGAACGGATGGATAACTAGAAATAAGTGACGCTTCGATAAATCAGTGTTCTTCCCCTCTGTCATTGTACAAGATGAAATTGATACATATACCAATTCAGCCATTTTGGTTTGTTTCCGTATCGTAAATTATTAATTATTACAAAATTTAAAGCAATTATTATTGTTTCTCAAGCGTCAAACTTTCGTTGAAAATATCACTTAATGGCAATAATTCTACTACAAATTATCCAACTTTTAAAATTCATAAATTAAGGTCTAGTCATGTATGATTCTACTTGTGTCTATTAGCGAGCCTCATAATCTGCTTTTGATGTCATTACCCCCTAAGGCCACGGCCTCTTAACCTTGTCCTATCTAAATATGTCCTCTTACCTATGTTTTAACACTGTATAAAAATAATTTCAGTTTATATATTAATTAGAAATAAGTGTTCGGTATTTGAGTATTATTAATTCAATATTTACATTGCAGGTCAGATTTAATGGTATTTTATGGACAGACAGAGGCGTCGGATCCATTCTGTGGATTACACTGGACAGAGAACTCCCATGGCTTGGCGCCATAGAGATATGAACTATTCGACCCATAATACACGTCCATCTTCGCCCTCACTGACATCAACATCAACCGACGATCGCGAAGAAGTGCCAATGGTGCGACATTCAGGGGGTGGACCCCGTTATTCTAATCGTGCAGATCGGAACTTTTACCCTCATCATGCAGACAACTATGCCATGGGAACTTTAAGAAATGGAACTCTACGCTCAACGCGTAGTGTACCTGCGTTGGCATTAGCAACATGGGACGGTGAACCTTGTCCCGTCCACGGACACGGACCGCATTTTTACCCTCCGTGCCCTCCACCGGGTGGCACTCTACGTAGGTATGGTTCAATGTTCGACATGAGATCCCCTTACTATGCACCCAGTGCTGTTGTACCTCCACCACATGCAGTTCTTCTGCATCCACCACATCAACCAACGTTAGAAAGGAAATCGTTCCATGGTTCAGTCCCAGTTCTAGCTCCTCATTCCTATCCAATGCCTCCGCCACCCACTCCCATTCCACCTCAATTTTTGCCACCCATGATGCGACCTAGACCTATGGTGTTTCCTGCAGGAGCGGAACCTCTCCCTGTACGTGACCCTTATAAGTTCCGTGCACCGCCACCAGGATATAGTAGTAAAAGTGAAGATTCTTATTCGGTCGATCAAGTCTGCTGCAAGGGTCATCTCATCGTCCTCTGGATTATTTTGGGAGTTGTGACTGTCGGCGTCATTCTGGGAATCATTCTCGGTATAACTATATCATGAATAGAAGAATGAAATTATATACAGTATATATATTTTACAACAAACTACTCATCCGGCCCGTGCTAAGACTGTTAAAATCTTAACATTTAAAAATAACATTTTATATTTGGTAACACTTTTGACGAATAAACATTATTGAGATATTTTCTTTATATATATATATATAACAGAATATATGCCAGATTTTAAGAAATGACAGTTGCCAAAGTTTTGTATGAACTGTTTTTTAATAAAAATTATTGTATTTTTAATACTAGTGTTGTAAAAATTGATTTTTTTCAACAAATTGGCTAGACGAATTATGTAAACATCAGAAACACAAAGGGCGGAACGGATTTAACTAATTTCGAAGCTCCCACAACCTCCCACTTTTCTACGAACCAAGGTTAAGGTCAACTACCCGCATTTAGGTGCGATTGGTTTGTCTAGACTTATTACCCTTACAACCTTCGAATGTAAAATTGAGTATTGAGTACTCAATATATTATCTCATAATATTAAATGAATATATCTAAAAAGCTATTTAAATAATGAAAATAAATTATGAATTTATCAGGAATCGATTCTCCATAAATTTTAAGTTTTTCGTTATTCATTTTTAGTAATTATGCTGTGAAAAAAGTTAAAACTAATTAGATAACCAGTACAATGCAACACTGATCTCTTAATTGTTTTTCCTTATACAAAGTTGTATGCTAGAAAAATTTGAACATGCAGGAAAATTTTATGCATTTTGATTAATTGTCACGGTTTTTTTTTTTTTTAACGTTAGACTGCACTGCATTTATTGATTATAAGCTATTAAATTTCAAAAAGTGTAGAATTGCATTTCAAGGTTAGATACGTACCAAAGTGTATATATACAGTAGTTAATTTTTCGACAGTCATCAGAGCTGTAACAGAAGAATAAAAGTTTTTAAGGTGAGTTTTCCTTATTTAGAACGTTTAAAAACAATGCCGGCTAAGTCTAATACTTTATATTGGCCTATAAAAACTATTATAGTACATTACGTGATATATAAAGTGATTTTGCAATAAAAATAAATGTAAAACAGATTTTTAAAAGTCATTGTTAATATTTCTTAGTTATGGACATTAAAACTTTCAAATAATTCCATGCTCGGTATTGGACTTCTGTTATGAATGCTATCAGTGCCGGCTCAAAGAATTATGACTTCCAGAGCCATTTTAGTTTGGACAATTCCATATGCCCTATAAATGATTAAAAAACTTTTTAAATTTGAAAACAGTACAATTTATTAATTTTGATAAGTAAGTTTAATCTTGCCAGGAATATACTTTGCAATAATAATAAAAGCTGCAATAAAAGTTTATTTTTAACTGTAACTCTGAATTTATGGTACTTGATCAATGCCTGAAGCCGTCACTGAATGTTATGTTAATAATGAAAAATAGATGGGACTAAATCGCTAGCGCTTTCGATGTGAAAATGGCGATTTTATATAAATTTAAAACTTGTATTAAATTAAATTTCGATACTTTTTTTAATGATAAACAGAAATTACAATGGATTCTGAATAAATAAAATTTCTATACGCGATTTTCATTACCATAGAAAAAATCGAAGTAACTTTTCTGAATTACTTTCATGTTGGATAATTACTGGTTTAATTAAACGAATTGTTTTTTAAAATGGAGGTGTATGAAATTATTGGAAATTATCCAACGATCGTTGGAAATTATCATGGAAACATCCATGCATGGAAATTATAATACAATATTAATATGTAATGACATTTCATTTTTTTCAAATATTAATTATTTATAAAATGAGAATAATATTTTTATAAAAATTAAAATCACCAAATTTCTTATATTAACATTTAATATTAGATAAATAACAGGAAAGTCGAGATCGTCTGCAATCTTCGGTAGTGATTCCAAAATGGCGTTGTATGTGTTCCGGTTCCTTATCAATCGTTCATTTAATGCACAAAGCTTACGGAAAGGTAAGAGAAAGATAAATAATAAAAATGTTTCAGATTTTTATAATATAAAATGGTATATATCATACTGATAAATTTAATTTAAATGACATCTATAAAAATATCATAAAAGTTGATTTTGTCTTTCAAAAATGAAACAGTTCTAGATGCGTGTAATGTTTACCGGTTTATTGTTATTTATATATTATAAATGGTAATTCAAAATTCATTTAATTTATTTTTACTACTGTTGAAAAGAAAAATTTTACCATACATTTATCATGTAACAGAAGTAAATACCAAATGGTAGAATTTTAGTTATTGATGGAAAATAATACATCAGTCAACAAATATATCTAAACACTAAAAAAGAAAAAATGGAGATAATAGATTTAGAAAAGTCAAAGCTAACAAGGAAAAACATAAGTTAATTTTCAAAATAACATCCTGTGATCTTTGATTAATGAAAATTAATTTTTTACACAAAAATAAAAAAGTTACAAATAAAGATTTGATAGAATACTATAAAGTAATAAATCATATTTAATAAATCATGTTGGAAAAGTTTATATTAGCAATAGCATAACAAGAATAATGCCAATTGAAAGATGATAATAAGCTGAATAAACATTTCAAAAGAACTAATTGCCTTTCTGATGCAATTTCTAAAATACAGTATACAATTTTTTTGGAGTAAATATTTTAATACAACAAAAACTGTTGATTTGCACTTTGGATAAATATTTTATTCTCTAACATATAGCTCAAAAATTGCAATAGACAGAGATATAGTTCTTTTAAAAAGTTTTTCTGCTTATTATAATCTTTTGCTCAGTACTATTTCTGTTGTTCTATCATTAATATAAACTTATGCCATCCCATATTACTGATTAAACTTTCCCAAACAGTTAGAGTTCAGAAATGTGCCATTTTTCAGATATTGCATATTAAGAATAGGCAAATTTTTTGAAACATAGGTCAATTGAGGAAGAAAATAATATTTGTAGGTTGCATTATAAACAATATTTATATTTATCAAAAGGTATGAGGTTCATTTATATTTTTCATTACCATTTTTTGTTGTTGCAGAATTTAAATCAAAGCAATAAAATTAAATTCTATAATAGTAGTTTTTAAAAAACTGCATATACAATAGGGATGAGCAAAATACAATCCTCATAATTTTACAATGCAATCCATGATTTAATGTAAGAAAAAAAATCAGTTTTGACAAACTCAGGGATGTTGGATGTAATATTCTATGACAACAAAAAGAAAGTAAAACAATAAATTAGTTAATACAATGAAAAATTTCTTAATTTAATTATAGTTTTTCAGAATATAATAAATATTCATGTGCTTTATAGTTTTGTTTTGCTTTGTTTCATTTCTTCTTGAAATTAGATCATGGGCTGAATTGTAACTCTAGAGGGCTTTCATTTTTTCTCATTCCTATTGCATATGATTTTGTAAATTACTATAAGAGAAGAGATTATTTGTTAGTATGTCACTGTTCTTGAGATAATACAAAATGCCCATCTGGAGTTTTTTTTTATTAGAGATTCATACAAATATATACAATTTTAGAAAATGTATGTAACTTATGAAAAATATGTATTATCAGATAATCACTAATTTATTTCAGTAGTGAACGTTTTTAATTCTTTAACAAACAAGTAGTCTGCAAAACTGCTTATTTTAAAATAGTACATTTTTGAATTTTAGCTGTCTGGATAAGTTTAATTAGTATTGCATGGCTAGTGAATTGGTATCAATTTTGTGATATTGCATCAAAGTTTTAACTTGTATTCAATTAAAACACTACTAAGATTTTAAAGTCTAATGGAATTTTCTATTATCAATTGTTGATCAATCCCCACCAAAAAATATAAAAAGACATCAAGAAATGATTTAGTTGTCTTCAATAGCAGATCCAGAAAAAAAATTACAGGAATACCATAATACAAATAATTATGTTGCTAATAATTTAAACAATTGCTGTATGTTTGTTTTTTAGTTTTTCCAAATAATGGGAAACATATCTATATTCAATTTATTATTTTTAAATATAACATGCTATGTATTTTAAACTAAAACATATAGTTTTGTACTCTGAATTTGGTTTATAAAATATCTGTAATCTAAATTATTGCATTGAGGATGGCTTTGCCTAAATAAGCTTTCTTCTTATAGTAAACTTTATTGATTTTATTCAAACTGTATTCATTTATTTTAAAAAGATGGCTCATTAATTTTATTCCAAAGCATTCTGTTAATCTTACTTCTCAGAAAATCAAGTATTTATCGGTATATAAATATAAAATTTCATTTATTGAAACTTTGAGGAAAGTTGCCTTTATGAATTTTTTTTATATTTACTATTATATGGTATTTTTACTTGAACTTTCATATTATTATTTCATTCCTTTTATTCTTCATCCTCTAATACATTTAGCCCTGTGTTCCTGGATCATCCCATATTTTCTTCAAAGTTATTTTCTTGGTCTAATTTCTTTTTTTATAATTATTCATAATAAATATTTTAAAAATTAAAATTTATATTACCTGAATTGAGAATCTGAAGTTAATAAATTTTGCAAAACCATAACAATCCTATCTGCCTTAAAGGAATCTTATAGAAGCTCTTGCAAAACATGTGATAAAATTTTTATAGATAAGCTAATCTTAGTTTGTGCTATTTTCTACAAAATTTTAAAATTAATGGAACTTGGAATACTTCTATAAAGATTCAAAATGATATTATTCAACTTAAATCACAGTATTTTTTTATATATATTAAACATAAACTGTCTAGTTTAACAATAGGAAATAGTGTTCAAAAATTATTAACTCAATCCTTCAGGCAAAAGATCATAAATTTAATAGAGATATTTTCAGTTAGTAATAGTTTTATCAACTTCATTGCATATACAAAATTACATTTGAAGAAAAAATATTCTTTTTTTCAAATATAATTTTTTATATATATGCATTTACAATTATGAAACAGTTACTAATAAAATGTTTGCTTATTAAATTTGCACCTGAAATACTTTGCTAGTGACTGTCTTTTTCCTTAAGTACAAACTCTAATGCCTGTATTTACCATCTCGAGTTATTCGTAGAGTTAGGGTTAAAAAATAATTTATTATTCAACATTCTATAATTGAATAACTTTAATCTTTTTTTTTTATTATTAAGAATGACAACTAATCAATTTAGAATTTGATAGATTCAATATATATTATTATTTTCAATAAAATTAATTGTAGCATAACATATATTGTATTCTGTTTAATAAAATATAGAATCCTCAGAATATATTTAATTGGTAATATATTTTATAAGCAAAACTTTCCAAAATAAATAGAAGTCAAGGATATGACATTTATTAGGTTTCTAAAGAGAGAGATTTTTTTAACAAGTTTAAGGATATGGTGCCAAGAGCACAAACTTTCTCTGTATTATAGGTATGGAACCTGATGTGTACTCCCTGTACATAGAGCCTGATATACTACTCTCTTTTTCTTTTTGAGATTACAGAGAATACACTTCTCTGTAATCCTAAAAGATATTCATATCTAGAAATATTGCAATCTTATATTGAAAATTATTAATTTGTTTTGTATATATTTTATCTTTCTTTAGGATGAAAGTTAGCCTGAGGTTTTAACCTGTTTTGAGGTTTCAGAATTGTTCATTTGTTCAATGTGGAAGAGCCACTATTTTGATTCTAACTAGAAAAAATGAATTTTTGAGATTTTTTCAAAATATTATTTAATTTTAGTTACATAATTGAGTTGTTAGTAATTTATTTGAATAATTAATAAATTATTAAGTTAAGCCAATAACTTAATATTTACAATTACAAATAAGTAAATATTGCATAGTTCTTGATCTACAATTAAGTAATTACTAAATTGTATTAATAATAATGCAATTTAGTTATTACTTAATTGTAGATCAGGAATTATGCAAAATAAAGAAAAAATTATGTTAAATCTAACACAATTTAGTTATTACTTAATTGTAGATCAGGAATTATGCAAAATAAAGAAAAAATTATGCTAAATCTAACAAGTAAGTAAACAATTTCTTATCCCATCTATTAATGTAGTTATTAAACTTGCTTTATGATTATATAAATTATTTTATTACAGATAATATTACAAGTTATATTTAGTGATAAAAATTAAACAGATTTTTCATATACACTGACGGAAAAAAAAATCCCAACACCAATATATTATCAAATTCAGAAAAAGACTATTGAGATAATTTTATATAACATACAATTCACTTCTAATATACTCATTTATTATTGATCATATTGTTATATAAATTAAATGTTATGTCAAGTATTGTTTTAAAAAATCAGATCAAAACAAAATTTTTTCATTTGATTTCAGATAGTACAAATTACTGTGCAGTATTTTACAAAATTAAAAATTTAAATTAGAATGTAAAATTAAAATAATGTAATAATAATGTATTTCATTTATTTTAATTATTACTACTATAAAAAAGAATGAATTATAATTATTGGGTTGTTCGGAAAGTAATATCGTTTTTTCCAACCAGTGGCATTGGTTATATTATTACTACTATAAAAAAGAATGAATTATAATTATTGGGTTGTTCGGAAAGTAATATTGTTTTTTCCAACCAGTGGCATTAGTTATATTTTTACCCACCAATTTTATTCTAAGCCATATTGTTATTGTAAATTTCGACAGCTGACGTTTGAAGATATATTTATAAAATTTTTTTTTTATTCTGTGCAGTAGTTTTTTTTGGTGCCCTATCAAAAATGGAAAATAAAATGGAGATTTTCAGCATGTTTTGCTTTTTTATTACTGAAAAAGTAAGAATGTGGGTTATTCAAGCAAGAAAAGAAAAATGTAAGGCTGTTCAAGCAAGAAAAAAGTTATGATGTGAAGTGTATGGAGATGTGTTAACAGAATGCCAGTGCCAAAACTGGTTTGCAAAATTTTATTCTGACAATTTGGATGTTAAAGATGCACACATGCAAGAAAGTTAGTTGAAGCTGATGATGACAAAATAAAGGTATTGGTTGAAGCAAACTGCTGAAAACAACATGAGAAATTGCTACAAGATTGAATTTATTGAATTCAACTGTTCACGACCAGTTGAAACATTGATATTTGGGTTCCACGTGTTCTCAAAAAAAGATTTGTTCCATTGCATCGACATCTGTGATTTGCTGCTCAAACATGAAGAAAATGATCCCTTTCTGAAGCGGATCATAACTGTTGTTGAAAAATGGATTATTTACAACAAAGTTGAACGCATATGATCATGGAGCAGAAGAAATGAACCAATTCAAAGCACTCCGAGACCCCATATTCTTCAAAAAAATGATGCTCTTTATTTGGTGGAATTTCAAAGGAATTGTGTTTTTTTTGAGCTTCTACCATACAATTCCAAATTAATTCAGAAGTGTCTGCCACCAATTGGACAAATTGGGTGATTCCATCAAACAGAAGAGGACAGAATTGATTAACAGAAAAGGCATGGTGTTTCACCATGATAATGCCAAATTTCATACAAGTTTGATGACTCACCTGAAGCTGTTACAGCTTGGATAGGATGTGCTACCATATCCATCATATTTGCCATATTTGGCATCCTCAGATTATTACTTATCCCGGTTTTTACAGAATTTTTTACATGGCCAAACACTTAATCTAAATGAGAGCATATAATCAAATTTTTGCAAGGAAAGATCAGAAATTCAAGCAAAGAGTTATTTAAAAAATGAAACTTTATATAATAAATCAAAAAATAAAATCAATATGTCTCATTTCTATAAATAAATAAATAAATTAATTAATTAATTAATTAGTACAATATAAAGAGAGAAATAAATTATGAAATTATATACATAATAATAATAATAGATCCTTAAAATGATTTATTACTAAATCTCTTAATTAACTTCTATATATCTCTTAATCAATTTGCTTATCATTAATTTTTATAATTAGTTATTTAGAAGTATTTTGTTAATACAGTAAAGTGAATGAACTGAATTATACCAATATTATCAAAAATTTTTATTATCTTATCACATGGAATCTGTTGGTGTGTGTGGATTGCAAGTTTATTGTGCACTATCGTTTAAATCAGTCATACTGAAAATATACAATTGTATCAGCAGGATTGATTCATTTAGCATAATAATCTGAAACTGGAGCAAACTATAGATTTGCATTATAGCTTCCTCTGCTCCTTTCAGATAAAGGAAGTTGCATGATATAAATCATATAGAATATACACAAAGTTTCCATTGATTGTAACTAAAGGTATCAAAAGACAGTTTATCAAAATCTGTTCTAATCATTGTTATTTATTACATGAACACATTTTATTCATGTTTTAATGTGAAAATAGTTTTGTCTAATAAAATGTTTTAGATTAGGTAGAAACTCAAAGATATTATTATTGTTAATGTAGCAACAGAGACATTTGAGTGCAAAAATGAATCAGTAACTGTATTATATAATATGCTAAGTATGCACACATCATTCAAAGTATTCTTATAATTTCATATTGAAATGATCTCTATAGATTAAAATTTATTTCAAGATATTAGAATCACTTTTTTTTTGATTATGTAAATCAACTTTTTTAAAAGTATATTTAGAAATTCATAAGATTTGAACTATTTGGTATTTTGACATACTGTACCAGATGTTTAAATTAAATAATTATTATTTATACATATTACAAAATAAGATAATTTGAATTCCAAATAGAAATAAAATCATTCCAAATCTTCAATATTAATTTGTTAGGTTATAAGAATATGCAGAGCTTAAAATAGTCAATTCTTTTAAATTTAATTGAATTATGCTTATTAAAAATTAAAACATTTAAACTAACTGAATCAGTTCCTCAATAAATTTCAGAAAAATTTTCTTACATAGGCTAATAGATAATTTTTTTAAGTATATTGTTTTATTTCCCATCTAGAGTTTTATATTTTGGTCTTATATATAAATTATTATTGTTTTTGAATTATTATAGGAATTGTTATGCTTGACAGATTTTAGGATACAGAATATTCAGTATAGTAGAACTTCATTATGATTGAATAATAATTAACAGCAGTCTGTACTTTGTATATCTGTGCATTATAAGTATGCAAACAAGATTTTATGATGTTTTTATAATAAAATACAAAATTACATAAAATAATTAATTATGGCTTTTAGTCAGTATTAATATATCTGTTTAAAATAGCAAATTCAAAAACAAGTACAAGACTGCAGAAATTATTTTATTTGACAAATGTTTTCAATCCTCCTTTGGGGCCTTCATCAGGTCTAATACAAACTGTTACAAGATAAACTTAAATTTATAAGGTGGGGTTTTTTTACTCTCCCCATTTACACACATGGTAAAAACAGACATACAGTACATTCATGTGCAATTGTAAACCTTTGTGATTGTGCTTTTTTTGATGGCATATTTTAATGATAAGGTTATTACTACTGCTCTTTTTTCATACAGAAACATCTTAAATCACATTACATAAAAAGATTTTGGGTACATTTCACTCTCAAAAAATATAATATACATGAAAATCATTTGATTGGCTGATCTGATTTTTGACGACATTGATTCTCTGAATTTGGAATACAAGTGCATTGATATATTTAAAAAACTTAAATGTCTTGTAGAGATTTTAAAGATTTATAATAAATATAATTAAATCTAAAAATTCAAAATGGAATTAGTCTGTTGCTTCCTGTCTACATTTTGACCAGCCAGGAGTCAAAAGGCATTCCTTTCCTTGTTAGTCTTTATCAACAGAAAACTTGAAAAACATGTCAATGACATTTTATGGCATGTTTATATTAGTGATTTTATAATAAGGTTTGTCATCTGACAGTGCCTTATAGGCAAGTTATTTAAGTATAGATCCACCATTATAATTATCTATATTGCACTATATAAGATAATTATTGATTTATATGAAATTTGATTTACATAATGAGCTTAATTAGTTGCAAAGTATATGTAGTATATAAAACATGTAATTGCAAAATTAACAACCTGCACATAAATATTTAAAAAATTATAAAAATTTTTAACTTGATATTTTATTTAAGATATATTTACAATATTTGCATTGTTCATTAAATGTAAAAATAGAGTTTTTTCAATAAATTTATCTAATTTGCTAATAAACATTAACCAGAATGATATTTATCTAGGAAATATTTTAAGCAAAATGGTTATTAGTGTATATTTTATAAAAACAATATTTAATGGATAACACTCCTGCTTAAACAAACATTTGTGTTATCCGTTAATTGAACTCTTAATTTGTAAGCAGTATTTTAATTAGTCCGTAATACTTAAGATTTTTGAAATTTACCTTTTATGATGTAACTTTCAGTAAATTTATGTATCAGATATGTAGAATGAAGAAATTAGATATTTTTTATACAGGAATTTTTCTAGGAAAATTTATAATACTATAATTTCATAATGTGCAATCAATTACAAAATTTGTGCTTGTTTGATTTGAAAAAGTATCATTTTTCATCTAAAATAGTGCTTCTCTTATATTCAGTGTAATGTTATTCAGCAATCTCTTTAAATCAGAGTTTTCCAAACTGTGGGGCATGTCCCACTAGGGATTCTAGTCTATTGCAAGGGGAGTGCACAAGAATTAACAAAAACATAATTTTTGAGACAAACAAAAAATAAATTCAAATTGATGTCAAAAAGATGAATCAGCAAAAGATTATAAATACTCAGATTATAAATGAGTACAAATCCATGTATTCAAACTTTCTGCTCTAACTATTTTAAAGACAAAATATCAATCTCATTTAATGATTGAAAAGAATTGCAAGTAGCAATATCTTCAATGATACCCCAATTTGAGAGAATTTGCACTGAAAAACAAGCCCAACCATCACATTAAATATTATATTATGTTAAACATGTATTTTGTTTTTGGTTTTTTCTTTGCAAGATTTATTTAATTGTATTAAAAATTATTACATCATAATAAATATATATTTTTTATATATACAAAATATGATATATTGTTTTGTAGTATGAAATTGTAAGTAAAAATATTTATAAAATTAGGCTGTTATGAAAATGAGAGGTTGTATCAAATTTTTTATAAAAAAAAATGGGGTTGCAGACACAAAGTTTGGAAACCATTGCTCTAAACCAGTGGTTCCCAATGGGGTTGGTACCGCCCACCAGTGGGCATTGAATAGATCTTAGGGGGCTTTTTTGGTCCAAGGCAAATTTAGGGGGTGTTGCGGACTAACTGCTGCCTCCTGGGACAATACCTGCAAAAATGCACTAGAAAGTTTGATTAATACTAAAAATCATTGAACGATGATGTCTCAACAAATAGTTCTGAATGTCTTTTAAGCAAGATCAGTCCGTATTAAAAGTAGGTATTGATGCATTATAGCTTCCCAATATCTTTTTGACTAATGCATGAACGAGTTGCAGCATGCTCAGTGCACATTAAAAGTAGGTATTGATGCATTATAGCTTCCCAATATCTTTTTGACTAATGCATGAATGAGTTGCAGCATGCTCAGTGCACCACTACGTGTGTGTGTGTGTGTGTTCGTGTGTGTTCCAGCTCGATCAACAAAGCTTATATACAGTATTTACAAGTTTGCACAGGTTACAAGTTTGACAAGATTAAAATATTATAAATACCCTGCAGTGGCGTTCTGTTTTCCCAACGGTGTCAGGTTTCATATGAGCTGTGAGCCCAAGTTTTTATTTAAAAAATTTTTGCTATTTTTTTAATTTACATATTCTGATTGAATTAAAACTTTTTATTTCTGAAAAATCTCTATAATACAAAAATCATTTTCTGTTATGTTGCTGTTTTTTATAATGTAACAGTTACGTTATTGATTTCAAGAACGGGAATCTGCGTTTTTTCTGAAAAGGGGGCTGTAGGCCAAAAAAGGTCGGGAACCTCTGTCTGCTCTAAACCAATGTTTCCCAACATAGGGTGCATACCCCACAAGGGGCAATTTGATTTTTCAGGGGGCAAATCGAGAATGAGTTATTAATAATGAATTTTTCTCATTTCTTTTGGTTTTAGGGACAATATATACAGGATATAAATATATATTGTGGCATACACATTTTAAAAATTAAAATCAGAATGTACATGGTGGTTGTGAAACTTTATTTGCTGTTTTTTCATGCTTAGTTTGTCTCTTTGCTATTATTAGTTGCAGAATGTCTACAGCTTTATTAATTTATATTATTATTATTAACAATTTTTAGTGATTTCTTCCTCAGTACTTCAATTGTGCTTTTGTTCTTTTATTTTTCTGATTCATGAATGCCATATTTTTGGAAACCTGTTTAGACCAAGTTAATAGCCCTTTAGGCTTTCTCCACGTGAATAGGAGATAACTTTTTGAATAATAAATATTATATGTCACGGGGCATCGGGATTTTAGAGATGCTTAGGTGGGGCATGGCCAAAAAAAGGTTGGGAACCACTGCTCTAAACAAAAGTGTGAAATTTTTCTTTGTGATTTATATTTTATCATTAAATTTAATATCAACATCAAGTGAACTTAATAATAAACTGGAATGTCTGCCATATAAAATGTTCCAAATATTGATTAGATGAAAATTTGAAATTAGCTAATACAGCATATTACAATTAATTTTCTTTTGAAATATATATAGAATATATTTCAAATATATATAGAAAAATTCATCTCACCAGGTCAGCAACTTAATAATAAACTGGAATGTCTGCCATATAAAATGTTCCAAATATTGATTAGATGAAGATTTGAAATTAGCTAATACAGCATATTACAATTAATTGTCTTTTGAAAATACATGATATATTTATATACAGGAATACCTCGATTATCACGGTTAATGTTGCCATGAAAAATACTGCAATAATCAGATCCGCGATAATTGGGATAAATAATGCATGTAAAATGGGTGATCACTGCCAAGGATTTTTCAAATCTATTAATTAAATTTTATGTATAAGGTAAAAAAGAAATGTGTTGAGCATGCTGATCTTCTAAATTGATCACTCTACGTTTCTTCTTGATAGCTGTAGCCTTGATATCATCCTTGTTTCTTTTAACATTCATTGTAGGGGTAAATAAGAAGAAAAATAAATATCCACATGTGCTTCAAGTAGAGGAGGATAGTTACTGGTGAATGGTGAGCAGGCACTATCGGATAAAAACGAAGCACTACTTGGAGAGTGGTGACTCGAACTAAATGTAACTTCTGGTTGCATATGTAGTGGGCTACATCTCGTGACCGTGATAATTCGAATTTGAGCGCAATAATTCGAATTTTGGTATCAAATTATAAATCGCGATAAATCGAAAATCGCAATAATCAAAACCATGATAATCGAGGTATTCCTGTATATAGAAAAATTCATCTCACCAGGTCAGTAGTAATTGACATTTTTGGAATATATGAAGAAAATAGATTACTATTTAGTTTTAACCAAAATAATTAAGGAAGTCATGAATGTTCTTAATTATTTTGACAATTTTAACACAATCTTTGTAAATTTTCCTTTTAATTAGTTCTGTTTAAATATAGATGTATATTTTTGTAGATTAATTTTCTGCATTCTGCATACCAACAAAAAATGAAAAATTTCTCTTTAGTTAAAAATATTTGAATGCAATTACAGTAATACCTCGCATAGTCCGGTTAATTGGTTCCTCTTTCTTACTGGACTAATTGAAACTGGACTATTCGAGATATGTAACCTATGGGAAAAATTAATTGGTTCCAAGGAATTTTCGATTTACTCATATGTCGCATAGTCTGGTTAATTGGTTCCTCTTTCTTACCGGACTAATTGAAACTGGACTATTCGAAGTACGTAACCTATGGGAAAAATTATAATTGGTTCTAAGGAATTTTCGATTTAATTTATGTTTTTTTAAATTGGTAAATTCTTACATTAATAATTATTTCATACGCATTAAACATTAAAACCTTTTATATTACATTAGTAATTATTTTCATATGCATTAAACATTAAAATCTTTTATAAAGATTTATAATAGAAGGGGACAGAAAGTGGATCCGAGCCCATAAAGACGAATAGATAAAGAGGGCTTGCCCAGCAGGTGAATGCATTTGCTTTCTCCAAGTCGGCCGCTTGGCGCCATGCCAAACGCAGAGTGGCGCTCTGCGTAAAGGCTGATGAGTCGCAAACGCTGATATGCCCAGTATTCGTTCCCATTCAGTGATTCAATTAAGCGTTTGCGGTAAACAAATGACGACATTGCACTTGAGAGGCAGGGCACTATAACATTGTTCAATAAATTTGGCAACATGGAGCAGATGCCTGCTTGTCTCAACTCGTCATAGTTGTCTCACCACTATAACATTGTTCAATAAATTTGGCAACATGGAGCAGATGCCTGCTTGTCTCAACTCATCATAGTTGTCTCACTATTCGAATCATATATAAGTAGTAAGTAGCAAGCATACTTACATTTCATATTTATTCTAAAAAAAATAAAATAAATAAAAAATTTTTTAATAACAATTACAATCCGGACTATTTGAAATCAGACTATGCAAAGGTAGTAAGTAGCAAGCACACTTACATTTCATATTTATTCTAAAAAAAATAAAATAAATAAAATATTTTTTAATAACAATTACAATCCGGACTATTTGAAACCAGACTATGCGAGGTATTACTGTATATTAATTGGAGAAACTTTTCCAACTAAAAAGATAGTCATTGACTTTCCTGCTAATTTTGTTCTTTTATTTTTATGATTTAAATATAATAGAGTACAGTAGTTGAACACAATGGTATCATAGCAATGATATTTAATTACTGTGACATATTGATAACTTTACTATAGAAAGAAATTATCATTTTTAAATAAATTATTTTATTTATTATTAATGTCTACTACTAAATTTTGTGTATATATAAATTATAAATATAATATAGTTCACATGCAAAAGATTCCTCCTGCATTTTTAAACTATGAATTTCTATATTTAAAAAATTTTTATATTGTGGAAAAATACAGTGTAATCCTAGCCTTATACTTTTATCTGTTTGTTATCTTAATAAAAAAAATACAATAGATGCTCAATTATTGGGGGGTAATCCACAACCTGGAAATGATAACTATCTTATTTGCACTATGTTTTTAATAACAATCTAAAAGATTTTTTTAAATGCACCAGATAAATTTCATTATTATATCTTAAATAATTGGCAATAAAAATTAAAATAACAAATATTGCAATAATTCCTGCTGCAAATAAACCAATTTGTTGTTTCTTTTCTCAATAAATTACAGAAATTGTGTGTGTATAATTTATATATTTTTTAATATTAAATGAATATTGTCTATAATTCCAATTTTATTTTTGAGTATATTGTGGATTACCAGGATAATTCATTTCACAACTATCCTGGCTAATCAAAACTAGATTAAAATCTGCAAATTATATTATGCTTTTACAAATATCATATTATATCTTCTAATGTAAAAACATGCATAATTTTAAATATTAAGTGTAAGGTGCATAGCATTTTTTAAATTTTGTAGTATTTTTAATTATATTTAATGTTATCAGATTTTACATCTTTCAATCAACTAATCAGTGCAAACTTAACAAGTTTCTGTTTTTGAGATAAGAGTATTTTCATTCATTATTAGAAAAATAAAAATATCATCATAAATATTTTAATCTCTAAAAGTGCTATTTTTTTGTGATCTTATCTGAAAAATATATTATTAAAGGAAAACTTTGATGCTTTATGTCACTATTGATATCTTTTCTCCAATATTAATAAAAAAAATATCAGAATCATATATTAATATTTATGATCTTTTTCAATCATTAATATTTAACTATTTAAAAATATATTCATTAAAAATGTTTTTAAATAGTTTAATCTAGTCAAGAGAAATGATTATCAGTTTAATTTGTCTAATTGTTATATAACATATGTTAAATGCAAATTTATGCAATCATCTAATTGATAAGACATTATCCCAAAGTTTTTGATTTCATTTTTCTCAGTTGAGGAAAATTTATTTAGAATTAGTCAAAACTGAAGTTTAATCATTAATTAATAGATTAATGCATTCTGTTTATATTAAATTTAACATATTGGTAATTTTAACTCTTTCTACTAGGTTTTATTTGTAAATTGTTTAATAATAATTATAAAATTATATTAAATAAAATCTATACAGTTGTTTAATTATTCTAAAGTTAAATAATTTTTATCATCTTTGTAGTAAACATTTAATACCTAAAGTTTTACTATTATAAATCTTAGCAATATTCTATATAGCAAATGCAGTATGTATAACTTACAATTTAAAATATTTTCCCATAAGAAACTTTCATCTTCATCATGAAATTTTACACTTACAACAATGATGTCATTGGTAAATTTTGTGATTGGTACATGTGTGAATTGCATTGACTTGACTATGTGCAATGGACCAATGTAATAAAAGCACCTTTTTTATGTTTTGCTCTTTTTTTATATTAATTATTATAGTAATGTATAGTGTCCTAATAAAGATTAGTAATGAGAGATCCATAAATTTTGGGTGTTTTTGACCAGAGCAGTCGGAAATGCCAACTTTATAACTCTAGGATTCGAACCAAACCTTGTTAGTCAAGAACTACCTCTTTATATATTTTTACTAATATTATATACACCCAATAAAACAAATTTGGATTATCCTTGTTTTCCAATTATCCATGTATAGCCCACCTTTTATTAATTTACAATGTACTCACAATTATCTATCTCAAAATTCATTGAAATAGCATTCAAAGCATTATCTAAAAGCTACAGAACGAACTATAGAGCCACTATGTATTTTCAATAGTTTTGTTTTTGAGTAATAACTAAATATCAAAGTTCCAAAAAACTGAATTCTTAACTTTTTATGTAAAAAAAAAAGACCAAAAGATTATAAAAATCTGAGACATCATGGGTCAAAATAAATTTTCTATTGGTTGATTTTACATAGAATAACAATAAAATTATTGTAAGTAGCATTACATTTGTAACTTTCTGAGCTTTATTCCTAAAATTATAAAAATTAAGAGAGAGCTTCATATTTTGTTTGCATATTGTTTAGGATTATGATTTTAGAATCAATGAAAAATTCACTATTTTCCTCAATTGTTTTTAATTTTAGAAATATTTGCATGTCATAATTATATAAAATTTATATTTCGTAAAAGTATCTTAACTAAATGTCACATTAAACTGTCTGTATAAAATATTTTGACTTCAGTTGTTATTGAATATACAATTTTCTTTTAATTAAACTATTTGGTTCCAAATTCTTGTTCCCTTTAGATCAAAACAAAATATTTTTAGATGAAGCAATTGTTTCTTTTGAATAAAAATCCTTTGTATAACTTTAAAGCTTGAGTGAATACAAACTAATTGGTGATCTATATCTGAAACTTCTTAATTAAAAAACTTATCTGCACATAGTTAATCAAGTATGTAAAAATATTAAATCAGGTGAATTTAAAAAATATATAAAATTAATATCAATTTATAGTTTGGTTTTATTTTTTGAAAATATAATTATAAAATTGACTTATTTATAGCATGTACTGCAGCAAGTCCAATGGTACAGACACCTCCTGTTTCAAATTATCAATGGCATATTATGAGTGCTGTATGCCTGGAACGAAAGCCAGTTATTTCTCAAGAAATGACACCAATCGAAAAATCATATTCTACTTTGTTACAAACACTTGAACATGAAAACAGTCTCCTGAGTAATCATGAATTAAGGCATAAAGAAGATTTGTAAGTTCACTCAATAAGTATAATATTAAAATAAATTTGTTACTAGTCAAAAGTAATATCAATATGAAAAATGATTTAATTTTAGAAAATATGCAGAAAAAATTAAGAAAAGTGAGCATGATATTGATCTGGATGCTGCTGTTAAGCAAACGGCTCAAGAATTTGAAGATGCTTCAACTGATGAATTAAAGAAATTTCAAGACGAATTCACAATCACTGGTATTAAATAATAATTTTATAAGTAACCTTCATTAATACTTTGAAGAATAATGAATTCTTATTTTTAGAGGAAGAAAATGATTGTGTACGTTCATCAAATAGAAAATTAAGAAATCATCTTTTATTGATAATAAAACAAAAATTAGGAAATGACTACCGATGGATTTTACCTCAAGGGATTAGGAGAGAAGAAGAGAATCTGCGAGAAGTATGTATAATTTAATTTTTTATGCTCACTTTACAATAATTCAGTATGTGATAGTCAAGCTGATTTTAATTGTTGTATAATAGACAGCTGAAAGAATAGTAAAAGAAATGTGTCAGGACAAACTGCAAGTTGTTATGATGGGTAATGCACCTGCTGGCCATTATAAATATAAGTATCCAAAAGCTGCGCGAAGTAACGGAATTTTGGGTGCTAAGGTAAGGAATGTTTATAATAAATTCTTAAAACTGGACCAAATATGGGTTTAATAGCCTCGAATAATTTTATTATTATTGTTCCAATTTTCGTAGGTATTTTTTTTCAAGGCTCAATTAAGAAAGGGAGAGATAAGTGAGGAAATATTAGAACAAAATCCAAATATTACTGATTATTGTTGGGCAACAAGAAAAGAGCTTAAGGAAAAATTGCATCCTGATTATCTTAAAGCTGTTGAAAGCTTTCTGATTGATGAAAATTAAAAATAATTCAGTATTTGTTCCTGTACAGTTTTAGTGTAGTGTTAAAGAATATAAAATATTAATGAAGTTATGTACATATAATTTTAAATATTTAATTATGTACAATGCAACATTATTTAAAATATTTTAGAAATTTTTAACTTTGGTAATCAAAAATATATACATTATTTCTCACAATATATAAAATAGTGTCTGTGGATTAAAACTTTGTACAAAGATGAAAATTTGAGGTTCAAATCACTCAAGTCCAGGTGGCGGAACTTCAAACAAGGGTTCGTGCGCTATTGTCTGATGCAGCATAAGTCCAAGCACACCTCCCCTATTTGCCATGGCTATTCGGATATTTCTTTCTTGTTCCATCAATTCATCTAACTGTAACCACTGTAAATAATTTTTACAATTTGATTATAAATTAAATTTTACATTCCCAAAAATAGAATAACAATTTTTACCTGTCTGACTCTCTCCATATCAATTTCAGCTCGCCTGAGTTTGTCCCAACAGTAGTGTTTTATACATTTTTTTTTAAGTATTCTACAAAATTCTCCAGTCTGTTCAAAAACATTTGTTACTGCAGGACAGCCACATACTTCATCATCATTAATCTGATAAATAAAATATATATATAATGAATCTAAAGGAACATTTGTTACTGCAGGACAGCCACATACTTCATCATCATTAATCTGATAAATAAAATACCTTTAGATTCATTATATATATATTAAGATAGTTAACTAGATTTTATTTATATTCACCTTAGGATCTTTTGAGTGTTCTGGACATAAAATCCTAAGTCTTTTGCAATATGTTCTCTGTTGAGGGTTATAGAAATCACAAAATACATTGCTTCCTTCAATGCGGGTCTTATAAATTGAACCAAATGATGTTTGGCTTTCATACTGTAAAGCATTCAAAAATGTTTCATTCTTAATGACAGAAATATAAAAATTTAATACAGATAATTCTAGACTTGATCATATGTTGAAGTCAAAAATGTCCAAAAGTTATACTTTCTCACTTCTAGTGTATAGTATCCTAATAAACAAAGAATATGAAACAAAAAAAAAAAAAAATATGGAAAACATTCTTTTTTTATTATTGGATCAGAGACTCAAACCCATTGAATTGTACTGACCAATCACAGATTAATGGATTTCATCACTGTCATAAGTCAAGGATTACCTGTATATAAAAATATTTTTACCTTGTTGAAACATCTTTCCATGTGTTTTAATGCTGTTCTTGCTCCAATCTCATGGCCACAGGTTACACAATAAACACTCAGTTCCCCTTCTTCTGATTCACCATCAGTTACCTGATGCACAAAATAAAACTTTATATTGAACATTCAAATAGATGTAAAAAAATGTTACAAATATGGAATAAGATTATTATGATAATTTGATAATTATTACAGGATGCTAGTATGATCATTTCCCAATTTTTAAATCTATGTGGATGTGTATATACTAAAAATTTTGGACTTGATAATTATTACAGGATGCTAGTATGATCATTTCCCAATTTTTAAATCTATGTGGATGTATATATTCTAAAAATTTTGGACTAATTTATAATTTGAATAAATGTAATCATGTTTGTTTTGATTGCAGGATAGAATTTATGAAATAATAATAATAATATCTTAATGTAATTCAAAGTTATTCAAGAAAATAAGGCTTTTTATTAGAGATATTTGTCAAAAAATACATCAATCCACCTGTGAACACATGATCTTTATATATATTATCTAAAAGTTTTTATGCATCATTTGATTTTGAAAAATAAGCACATTATCGCCCCAGGCCATTCAATGAAATTTAAGTGTTATTTAGTAATTTATGTTTAAAACAAAACAATTCACTAATATCTGTTAATTTTCTTTTAGTAGATACAATGCTTAGACACTTTAAAAAGTATAAATCCCCATATAATGTGCTCCCCTATATTGTGATGAAAAATTTGCGATTAGTACTCGATTTATAAATAAATAATATCGCATATTATTTAAATTATATAAATAATATGTGATTTCCTATAACACTGAACATATCCTTACATTGTATGGGAGTTTTTTGTGGCATATGTTATTGTCTCAAACCATCAATTTTGACAACAGGAAAGTAGAACCAATGATCACAAAAGATCATAGCAATACAGAATTTGATAAAAAGAAAATTTTAGTTTTGTTTATCTTTGTTGAATGAATAAGAAATTTTTTTAAACCTATGGAAATTGAATATCTTTATCATTCATTAATACCTGTGTTTTCTATTTTTATTATAAACATGAAATTTGTTAATATCATCATATGGAAATTAATTGTTAATAAGAAATAAACTGACAGTATTCTAAAGGCACATATTTTCATTATGTATTGATCAGCTTCTCATCAAATTGATTTTATTGATTACTGTTTCGAACAAATATCTAGAAATAAATTATTGCAATCAACATGCTATAATTTATTTAATTTTGATAAGATATAAATATACCCAACTTCAACATAGAGAAAATATGTTGCATTGCTACAAATAACTTTTATCAGTTTTAAAACCATGTCATATTTTAAGTTTGCACATTAAAGAAATGCTAATTGTATTAATTTTAATTGCAGGTTTTTGTAAATGTAGTGCATCAGCAAGAATTATAGTCCATTACTTGATATTCTAAAGAGGCAGACATTAAGTAATGGCCTATAATTCTTTTATTGCTACATTTACTTTATATCTTTATTAACATTATCATGATAATTATAGATAGTCATATTTTAATGCTGACAGTATGAATAACTAATAATCAGAGATTGTATTTTTTAATTACAGTCATGCCTCAATTAATCCATTGATTAACTATCTTGAATGGATAGTTAAACACATTTTCTAATAAAATGCTAAAAATTTTACCATTACAATTAATGTTTTTGTATAAAGAAATAAAGTATACAAAATTATTTTGTTGGGCAAGACTGAAATATGTTTAAAGAATTTGGAGAAAACATAATATACAAAAAGCTATCCTGATAATTTCAAGCAGATATTAAATTTCTATAAATCATTGTTTTTAATGATTTTATTAATGAGACATTGATGTAAATAATCCATACATTGTTTGTCAGCTATGATAATCAAATGTTGGATAATTGTCCTCATGATTTCAGAATTCTTTCACATTTAAAATCAAAGACCCCCAATAGACCCCTTGATCATCATTGACCCCCTATAAAATTTCATCGACCCCCAGGAGGTCGATACCGACCCCGTTGGGAACCCCTGTTCTAAAGGGAAATGATGTATCCTTACATCATAAATTCTGATGTCAGTATCAAACTATATAGTGTTTAACATATATTCAACCTTTCTCTTTAATAAAAGAAAAAAAAAACAAATTACTTTGTTATCATTAATTGTAATGAGAAATTGAATTTTTGAATCTGTTTATCTTCATAATTTGTATATTATACATCAGATAAAATAAATTCATAAAACAAAAAAAAATTTCTTTTTGGTTGGAAATTCTTACAAAATATGCATAAAAACATGTCAGAGATTGTGATAAAAATCAGAATATGAATAATATCTCATATTCTGATTTTCACATATCTCATATTCATATTCAGAATAATTGCATATTTGAATAATATGCGATTTATTACCATTGAAATTGAAGTATGCATTTAGGGATCATGTTTTATTGTCCTTGTTCACATGCCACTCTCACTGATGCATCACTTCCAAATGACCTTGGAATTCAGCAGCTCTAACACCACTCTTTTCTTACAAATGAAACAGGAACCATGTTTGTTTTGATGCTGGGAAAAGATTTAGGGTTGTCTGAAAATATGCATTTGTTGATTTTAAGAATTACCTTTTTTCTTGTGTGGTTTTAATGCTGTTTTCTATCCACTGGGTATTAAACAATGGAGCATTTTTATGCCCTCCACAGGCTTCCCACATTGATCAGCCATTAAGTGAAGGATGGATTCAACAAGTTGGCCTTGGATTTCTTCTGAAAAAACTGGAAATTGAATCTGGATCCTCTAGGGTGGGCAGCATAGTATATTTCCTCTATGGCCATCTGGTCAATTAATTTAATGAGACAAAATGAAAAGAATTTGGTTTCTAACATTAAACACTGGATATGGGCAAGGTTATCAAGAGAAATTTTTGGGCCCATAATAAGACTAGTTTGGGCCCCACTTAATAAAAAATGCATTACTTTGGTTTAATAAAAAACATTAAGCATTTATTTAAAAAAGTGTATAATAGATTCAAAATTCCATACATTTTATATCATAGTATATATAAAATAGTTTATTTTGGCATGACTGCTTTGAATGATAGGCAGTGCACTCTGGCAGTGGCGTGCAAACTATTGGACACATTTTGTGAAAAGTCAGGGCCTGAAGATCGGTCTTTTTTCGATGCTGGGCTCGTGACAAAAGTCTTGGATGTCACCCCCTCTTGGTGGCCCTGGATATGGGAAGTTTCACAGGGATTATATTATTATACATTTATAGGTTTTGTGTGTGCGTGTATGCGTGCACACATCTATAAATGCAATAAATAAATAAAGTAAAAGAAACAGACCTAGAATCAAATGAATTGACACAATAAAAACAAGTGCCAGATTTTAGACCTATAAAAACCTGACTGTACAAATGCCTCACCTGAAGGTAGAGATACATGTAAAGACAGTGGAGAAGTTGTGAAAAGAGTTAAGTGAAAGAAAATAAAAGTAACAAGAATTAATAACATTACAATAACAATCATAATATTTTACCTTTTGTTCATCCTAAGAAGACTTCATACTTCATATTTTATATAGATTTATGAAATATATAAACAGTATCATATTTATAGAATCCTTAATTTTTATTTATATTATATTTCTAGTTAGTTTGGCAGTACTCATTATAACTGAATAAATATAAGAAAATGTAATATACAATGAACACTCATTTTCTTATATTTATTTTAGTCATCATGCTAACATATTCAATTTTGCACATTAATTTTAAACAAATTTATATACTTAAATTCTTTTATTATTAGAAATAGAAAATAATTTATTTTTTTTGCTATAGATAAGATTGATTAAAATTTAATCAGGGTTTTGTTGTTATGAAAAAGTCAGTTTACTGTAATGAATCAAATTGATACTTCTTTTAGTTAAAAATATTAATAATAATACTTAAGATACTAGACAGCACTAAACTGCAGTAGAATACTAACACTTTATTTAAATACAGTGTGCTAACGTTTTTGGCTATACAGCCATCTTCAGGTGCTGTTCGAATCAATTGATTTGAACAGCACCTGAAGATGGCTGTTCTACTGCAGTTTAGTGTTGTCTAGTATCTTAAGTAATATAATTGTCTTGTGCAGTTTGAATTAGTTAAATAGTATATTAATAATAATCCACATTATGTATAGAAATATATAATTTATCATATTTTCATTTGAGGTTGTTATAATAGGCAAAATAGTAAAAGTAATTGACTTTTTTGATTGTGAATTATGCAATGATTATTTCTTTATTAGATCATATTACTTAATATAAAAAAATGTTTTATTCATATTGAAATTCTAAAAGAATAGAAAAATCAAGTATTATATTTTTCATGATCAATGACATAAATCCTTTACTTGCTTATATTTAAATTTTTTGTGCTTGTTATAGTCTTAACTTAAATTTAAATTGGTAAATTGTTATAAATATTATTTCTGCATATATGTTAAGTATGATTGAAATCCTCTTCTGTTTGCACACTTTTCAATAAACACAATTTTTTCCATCTCTCTCTAAGAATATAAATATTTTATTTATATTATTAATTTCATATTTGCTAAATACAGTGGTACCTTGGTTAACGATGGTAATCCGTTCCAGCAGAACCGTCGTTATCCAAAGCACGATTCCTCATAGGATTTAATTGAAAATTGATTAATTCATTCCAGCTCCTTCTCACAACCATAGTAAATATTAAATATGCAGATAAAACTCATTTAAAATGTCCTAAAAATATGGAAAATAGTATTTATGTATTATATTTGCTACAAAACGAACTCATAAACACTGATTAGAAGCTTATAGATTCAATGATTATTATACAGATGAGATTTGATTTTGCCTTTTGATGGCGAACGAACAGTGATACGCACTCGCCGATTTATTGTCTATATGAACTGTAGGATCTCAGATAGACTTTTTTCTTCTAATGGAATCTGAAACTGTGATGTCACACCACTTGCAGGTATCAAGTAATATATAACACAAACAAACAATAGAATCAGACTTGTTGGCAGAATTTAAAATAATAATTGTCTAGAAATGATCTTTAAGAAACTAAAAACTAGTGAATGTTGCACGTCTGTTTTTAATTAATTAAATAATTTGTTTTCATTACTATATGTTAATTATCATTTAGTTAAATATATTTTTTATGGTTATAATTTTATTAATTTTAATAATGATATTGTCAGATTTGAATTGATTGTTAAAAAAAATAATGATTGACTGAGCTAATTAATTATGTGATGTGATGACGAGCTGTTTTACAGAGCTCTATTCTGTCTGAAGTTCACATAATCAGGAGTCGTTAAACAAAGCATGCGTCATTAACCAAGACATTTTTTTCTTTCAAAAAACTCGTCGTTAACCAAGGTACCACTGTATAAATAATTACTAGTAAATCAATCATTTAATAATTAATATTTGACATTTTGATAATTCCTTTAATTGATTCTAAATTATGTATAAACTCATTTATGTATATATAAGTTTATATTATTAATAATTCCATATGATGATGATAAATTATCAAATTTTAGTAATTAGTATATAACTTTGAATTTAATTATAAAATTCATCAAACTTATATTATTGATAATGTGATTATTTTTGTTAAACAGTACCAACGTTCAATATTGAGCCTAAACCATTCAACTAAATGTGCAGTTATATAAAAAAGAAGTTAATATGCAAGATTAATATATAGCTGTGAAGGCAAGTTGAAATATTAAAAGAATTAAATAATTTTGTTTGTTTACTGAAAATATTTACATTATTTGCCAGATTGATTTAAAATAGAATTATAATATAAAGTGATTGTTTTTTATAAAAATATTCATCAGTTTTATTTTAATAGTGTAATGCAGTGTTTCCCAAAGTGTGGCACGGGTACCCCCAGGGGTATGGAAAGAGTTTGGTGGGGGTATGCGTTGCACCGGAATTTGGTGGGGATATGCTTAGCATCTTCTATTTCGTCTTTATATAACTGGCGAAAATGCTTATGACTTGTAGAAACAGCCATAGCGAACTCCGAAAACAAAACCGTAACTAGTCGCGTGGATGCCGATTTGGCACCACTCGATTTTTTAAAATTAAAATATTTATTGAAGCGTAAATTTTTATTGCACATTCACAAAAACATATTAATTTAGGAATACACAATAATTTTATTTTTCATTTATTATTATTTTATGTACCAAAAAAAGAAAAAATATATTTATTTTGATTGTTATTAAAATATCAATACATCCATTTTTTT